>BGPR01003014.1:130393-152256 GCA_013235015.1 Araneus ventricosus
CGCATAATGTGCAAGAATAGAGTTGATTATCGTCATCTTCAAAAGGTGAATCCAGTTGATCGACGGTTATATAACCCCAGCCTGGAATAGTGAGAACTTGTGAAGGTAATGTAGAATTTTGTAAAGTTGCTTCAGTTAAATCCATTTTAAAAATGTTTTCAAACGAAAGAAGCATAATGAACTTTTGCTCATGTGCGTCACTATTTAAGCAACTCGACAGCCAATGAGATATCTTTTATGTAAATGTAACGTCAACAAGAATTTTCTATCTGCAGTTCATGATTAACATGAGATAGTGAGTAATTCACTTTCTTTTGGCAATGTTGAAAGATGTTATTTCTTAAAACGAAATCAATTTCTCTGACTAAAAACAATTTTTCACTTAAAGTAAGCAACTTTAGAATAGTTTCTCATCTTTTTATTCTTGAAACTGATAGAAAATCAAAATTTCAAATTTATCGTTAATCTTATATTTGAAGCAAATTACAGTCTTTGTAGCTCTTTATGAATAAAATAGACATTTAGCATAAATAGACATCAAATTATTGATAGAAAGCAGTGAATTTTCAAGCATTTGTTTCTTAAAATAATTCTGACATTTTTAAGCTTAAGAAAATGATTAAATCTTAAAATGTTAAAATAAAGCCTTCTTTCACTAACTTGGAACAATTTTCACGTAACAAAATTTCATGAAACATGGGAAAGGTGAAATATACTATAATATAAACTTGATGAATGTCATTAACAAAAAAATTGATATATTCAAAGGAATCTATTTTTATGCTAACTGAATTAACTCTATGTGCCCGGCTGGAGAAAGAATTTGGTTGCCTCAAAGCCCGGGGTAATTTTTTGGTCGTAGAAACAGATTGGAATCGTCCATCCCTTCAGCGCAATTTCAGGAGGAGGCACACCCGCTGTGTGGTCATTTATCAACAGTGAAAGGGCAACCATTAGTGGTCATTTGCGGTTAGAACGAAAGATTTTCGAAAGCTCATGTCGCAAAATAGCGATAGGAAAATAACGATTGAAGCAACTTAAATGATTTTTATGAATTTTTATCAGAAATTTATTTCCTAATTTCTGAAGTATGAACATTTTAATGATAAATGTAAAGGTGATATTTCAAATTCATTACATTTAATTCATTACAATTGATTAATTTCCGTCCATAACTTTTTGTATACTTCTTACGAAATGTATCCAAATATAATTACTTTCTAAATGTATTACACAAAATGACTGACTAAAATCTTGACATAAAATGGAGATCAATACTTTTTACAAGTCGTCAGTATTGTAGTTAGCAATACTGTTAAGAGAGCCGTTTTGTTTATTAATATTTTCTTAATTTTTATAAGAATAATAATTTCATTTTCAGTGTATGATGGACTTCCTTCTTAACAGAAAAAACCTTATAATACTCACATTTAAGAGCATTAGGTTATCTAGTTCTTCCCTTTTTTTCAACAAAATAATTTTGTTCTAACGCATTTTTTTATTGAAATGCAAATATTTAAATTATCATTTTAAGTTAAAGTATCTTCTGCTTTTTTTATTACAAACTGTGCTAGACGTGCATAAATGAGAAAAAATTTTTAGTTCTTCATTCATTTTTTTGAAAATTTTGAAATTTAAATACTTTAAAATTCAAACATTTAATAAAACATACAAAAATCCATCCTGACGATATTCTGGTGAAAAAATATTACTACCTATAGATCAAATATTTAATTTATACATAGATAGCGAAAAATTCTATTTGAGCCTATTAGACATTCCTGTATAATTCTGACAGCACGTAAATATTTAAGCAGTGCTCCTTTTTGTATTTTCTTCTCATTAATTTTTTATACATTAATTTCACACTTTTATCTTGACGGATCTCTACATAGTTTGGCGCAGCATGGTCAAATTTATGGCTCTTGCGCCACGAAACCAAACAGCACATAAAACTAGCTTACGAGTGAAATTCAATATTTTTTAATTAATTTTTGTTAAGTTAATAGTACACGAATTGGCACGGATTTGGTATTTGCATAACATTGTAAATTTTTAATAAATCAGGCGTTTTAAATATGATACGATCATCGTTATTTGTTCTTCACATACAAGTGTTTCTCAACCGGTTTATAATTTTTCAATTACTGACACAAACCTTTTAAGAATTAAAGTTAAGTTTATCAAATATAAATTTATTTGTATATCTTGTTCATGAATTTGTGCTTAATCCTCTATCTATGTTAATCAGCAAATAATTTCAACCTTAAGAAATGATCAGTATATTTCTCTAAAATGAGTCCCAAAATGAGTCGTAAAAATCTTTTTCGAATATCGACAGGCTATTAATGTTTATTCAAGTATGTGTGCACGCTCCTGAAACCTTAATAAGCGTTGTATTTTTATTGAAATAAATTTATTTTCTTTTTTCAAATAGTTCATGAAAAGAAACACACTTAGAGCACATTAAAAATTATCAAGCAATTTGATTAATTACAAAAAATATATTTTGAAAAACAATATCTTCAAATTGCAAGCTTATTTTTAAATATTAAGAAATGAAGGCAGCTGTTTTTGTTCTTAATTTTCTTGTAAAACGCTTAAGCTATGTATTATACGAACTTTGTGTCAAATTAACGTCGTTTGTTTTCATGTAAGGCACGATTAAACGTTGCGTATGTGGCTGGCAAAACTATAAACACCGTTGTTGGAAAGGTTTAAAATTTCATTATTAAAATTTATTATTTTTGTAACGAAATATATTGATTGTTTAATATTTAAAAACAAATCTCTAATTTTAAAATGAAGTGCGACAGTATAAAAGGTTAAAGACCGTAGCCTCTCTCCCCCTCCCCCTGCGAATTTCGACTTCTGTGAAGCTAATGAAGCAAAGATAACACAAAGAGAATCTCCAATAATTATGGAGTCTTAACAAATATATCTTCTGTTTTGCACTTAAAACACAATTACAACAAAAAAAGGGTTCTGGTGAGAAAAATTGTTACTATCTATAGCTCAAATGTTCATCATTTTATTCATATAGAGCGAAAGAATCATGCTGATACTAAGAGATACTATTGTTCATATCTGTCAGCATATCAAATTATCAGTTTACAAGCCGAATTTAATATCTTCTAATTAATTTCGTAATTAGTGTATACTAAATTCAAAATAGCACTTTCAGCAAAAAATTAGAGCTAGCATAACATCAGGAAATATTTTTAAATATCACATGTATCTCAATCGGTTTTTAATTTTACAATCATTATAACAATAATTGTTTTTTTAATTAAATTTAAAAACATTTCAATTTTAACTTTATTTCAATATATTATTCATGTCTTGTTTGCAGTTTTTAACTTATGTTTTTCAGCAGTTGATTTAACAGTAATTAATGGTCACCGCATTTCCGTAAAATGTACAAATCATGAAAAGTTGAGAAAATCGGTAATCGACAATTTTATGGAATCTAAATTATTTTGTTTGGTAAAATTTGCTTGTAGCAATACAAACAAAAACTATAAATGAGTAAGTAAATAAATTTACTTTTCAAAAAAAGAGTTGTCCTGAAAGATTTCTGATCGAAAAAATGTGTCAATTGATCAGTCAGTGTCAATAAAAGAATCTGAAAAGGGGGGAAAGTGTTTTCTTAAATTTTTTACTAAAATGAACATTTTTAATATCTTTTGCATAAAGCAAGTTAACACTTTCCTTATATAGATCATAATGAAATGTATAAAAAATATCAATTGGATTTATTTTTTCTTCTCTGATAAATATAATTTCATCTAGTAAGTAACTGTCTTTTCTTCCTTCTTTTGCTACCCTCCGACGGAATGACTTGACAAAACCGCATATCACTCACTGTCAGAATTTTCTCCACCCCGCTGAGATAATCTGCCCGGTTGGCCTCGGAATTTCCTTACTCCCCTAAAATACTCCCAACCTCCCCAAAACGTCCGACCTCGTCCTCAGTCGACGGGGACGCATTGGGGCTCCCTCGGGCTCATAGTGTTGAGGCATGAGTGAGAAAAAGAATCAATCGACACATTTGTTTGTTAAGATAAAACCAATACTTCTAAGCTTGAGAAAGTAATTCAACCTTGAAACGTTAAAATGAAGTCTATTTCTTTAACTTTAAACAATTTTTAACCCAAGGCAGCCAACTTTAAAATAATTACGCATTTTTTCATTCTTGAAACTGATAGCAAATCAAAATTTCAAGTTTCATTTCAACAAATTCCGTTACGCAAGAAAAAATCATTAGTTTTCCATCATTGGAAGAAATGTGGACAAAAATCAAAGTGAATTTCAATCATGTAAGAAAAATTAGTCAGAGATACCTAATCAGATGGAAAAAAAATATAAAATAAAATACGATTGAAAGAAATAAGAAATTAAGAAGAAAGTCGAAAGAAATCTAAATCCCTAAAAGCAGAAATCACTCGAAATTATTTTTTTAAGTGTCGAAAGAGAGATATGTTTAATCAGTTAGTTTCTTTATAAGAGATTCGTTCTTAAAATGATAAAATAATTGGTGTCATGGATGAGTAATTAAAATCAGACGAAAATGTTAGATTTGTGGAAAGTTTCACGCAGGATTAGAATTAACTATAATGAGTATAGTCGAATAATCTCTAAATTTTTAAGATAAAATAATTTGTGATGTAAAAATGCAATCGTGAGTGTGATATTTAATGCAATTCTTTGAATCTTTTATTTGAAGTGGCTCGTAAACAGTCTTTGGAAGTCTTGATAGATAAGATATGTGTTTAACAGAAAAAGTGAAATTGAATGAAATCTCGAAGTGTTTGAATCAGGTTTAATGCTTTAAGTTGGAGCAGTTTTTCATCGGAAACATTCAGCTTTAAAATAGTTTTTTTTCTGATATTTTCGAAACTGGTAGAAAATTGGAATTTTAATTTCAATTTTACCAAATTTCACTATGCAAGAAAACTTAATCAAACCTAAAAGATTTTTAATATGAGAGCTTTTATATTTTGTCAATAATTGCATTCGTCATTGAAAAAATATGTTCAAAATGTAGAGTGAATTTGATACATTTAAAGAAATGAAATTATAAGCGTTGTGAAGGTGTGTGGACATGAATATATTTACGTGAAAGCGTTGAGATTAATTATGTATTGAAATGCTCAATTTTCTGAAAATCTTCGAAAAGTCGTAAGCAAGCTTATTTAAGACATTTGCGAGAAAAAAGATTTAATTGAGACATTTGTTTGTTTAAGCTGTGTCTAAGGTTTTACTTTGAAGAAAAAAATCAATATGGAAGTGTTTGAATGAGGTTTAATTCTTTAAGTTTGAACAGAGTTTCATCTTAAACAGTCAGCGTTAAAATAGATTTATGTTTTAATATTTTCGAAAACAGGTAGAAACTTGAAATTTTAAGTGTAATTTTAACAGGTTTCAACATGCAAGAAAAAGTTAATCATACCAAAGATATTTTTAATTTGATTTGTTTTATATTTTATCGACAGAATATTCGATAATCATAATCATTATTGGAAAAATATGTTCAAAACATTGAGTGAACTTAAAACATGTAAAAAAATTAATTAGAGGTAGTTTATTAGAGGAATATATTTTAATAATAGTGATGCGATTTTTAAAAATGTTTTTACAAGAATTAAAGTCTAAGAATATATTTCCTATAATAAAACCGATGACTTGTAACATTTTGAAACTTAAAAAGTAAAAAAGAGACAATAATGGGAAAGGATAGCATGATAACTTTCTTATCATAGAAATTAATTTGACATGTTTTTCATAAGATCAACTCTAAATGATACAGATGGGAATGCGACAATGTGTTGATTAATTGAAACATAATCGTTTCAATAATTAATGCTGTTTTATTTCATTAATTTAAAGTTCTGATAAGTTTTATTATTCAAACCTAAGAGATTTTTAGTTTTCTTTACTTTAATGGTAGAATATGTTATTGGAAAAATAAGCTCAAAACGAAGAGTGACGTTGAACTTTGTAAGAGCAATAAATCGAAGCTGGTTCATTAGAAGAATATATTCTTGTAAACTCATCTAATTGTAAAAAGATTTTATGAGAATTAGAGTGATAGTAAAACTTTTTTATATTTAAGAAGAGAAAAATAATGTAATATTTTTAAATTTTCCTGAAACGAAATGAAAAAATAAATGAAATTTAAAATTAAAAAATAAAAATGAAAATAAAAAATAAATTCAAATGAAAATAATTGAAAAGAAAATAAAAATGAAAATAAAAAATGAAAATAAATATTTAGCTGTCGAAATAAAATGAGAATGGAAAGATCAATTCTCGAATTCAACAAAAGCCGAGAAAATTATAACTCCACAATATCACTCGAAAAATTTTTCAAAGTTCTAAAGAAAGATAAAAAAAAATGTTAATTCCTTATCTTAAAAATTCCTTCTCTAAGAATTGGTTGAGTTGGTAGCGGGATCGATTTGGTAGCTGAAGGGGAATTGATGGCAGGAGGTTGGTGGCTGGTGGTTGATCCCTGATCCCGGTGCGCCATAACCGGACTTTTTTAACTACTGTTAGGTAACGTGCACTTTAAGCGCCGCCTACAAATCCATACAAAAAGTTGTTCATTACGAGAAAAGATCTGAGGAGGAGCAGGCGTCTCTCACTTATATCAAGGATTAAAATCCAACTATAGATCAGCCACTCGTCATTGCAGTGGTGCTTTATTCATAAAATATCACCCGCCCTAGCGGTGGTCAAACTGTTGAACTATATATCTAACCATCTGCCCTTGTAGTGTGGTCAATCTGTAGAACTAGATATTTAACCAGCTGCCCTTGTAGTGTGCTAATTTCACGACTTTCTTCTCACTCAACAAATATTGTGCCGGAAGTCTCAACATTTCTCCAAAATCGGTAGTAATTTTTGCAAAATGGTAGGTCAACTCATTCCCTGGGTTTCCAGCATGTGCTCGCACCCAAGTAAGATTGACCAGACCATTTGCCCTGGTGAGATTAACCAGACCATTTGCCCTGATGAGATTGACCAGACCATTTGCCCTGACAATGTTTTCATTTATATTTAAAACAAAACTAGATTTAATAGAATTACTACCAATCAGAAATCTGAAAAATGTTTAATCCTAACCTCATTCTCCAGGGCCCATCACACGGCATAATTAATCTCCGAGACCTCGGTCTGAAAAACGGAGTTAAAGTAGTCTAATTTGAAACAAACAACGGGCAGGAGAAACCCATTATCGAAGATCCTCACCGAGAATCCAACATTGTCAAAAATACTAGATCCATAGGTGTACACCACGAAATCTTCTTCACCCGGAAGACTCAAATCTAAATTTTTATTCCCGGAGTCAATAATCTTATATCTCTATATTCATTTTCGGATCTTAGGATCCAAATTTGGAACTTCAAAATCTGAGATCTGGCTACAAAATATTAGGGAGGAATGTCCAAGATAACGTTAAGAGTATTTGTTGAAGTTGTTCTAAAGGGTATATAGAATTTCAAAAGAAAAATCCTTTGAATAGAGTGCAATCTAGCAATTTGTTCTTTAGATAGGTCCCCACCCCATACACTAGCGCCGTAGAGTAAGGACCTTTCTATGACTGCGAAATACCAAAGTTTGAACAATTTATATAAAATCTTTATATATAAACATATTTTATTTTCAGGTGATATGACATCAAACATGAAGCTGAAAATTTCTATTTGATGTTGTGTCCCTTTAAAGAGTTAACGAATTACTACGCCTAACGAACAAAAAAAGCTCTTACTTAACATAAAAACAGAAAAATAACATTGAAATATATTAATAATTACCTAATTATGACGGATAAATGAGTTGAATGTTTGGCGGTCATTTATTATCAACGGATTCAACGTGACTGTAATTGAAATACGGACTGCCTCTGCCTTTTGTTGAGAAAAATAGATAGTATTGAGATATTCTGGAAATCAGAAGAGTCGTTCCTTTCCGGCATTTATTTCATACAGTTATTCCGGAAGCAGAAATATTAGCTAATATCTAATCTGCTTAAAGGGCTTGAGTGATGCTGGGAATAGTCAGGTGGGCGATATTAGGTACACACAAGTGGGAGATGTTAGGAACGACCTAACACTAAAATTTCTAGGCCTCCCCCTTCGTAATCGGATTGAAAGCCAAGAAATAATTACACTAAAATGTAGCCAATTTTATTCACTATTACTTCCTCAAGTGATATAACATTATCAATTCAACTTTACTCATTATATTAAAAATAATGAAACATGATTAGTAACTCCCTTTACACGAAAATCAACAAAAATACCCGGAAAAAAGAAAAAAGCATCGCAGGTACAAATGGCTTCCTCATAAAACTACTGAAGGGGGGAGCTTTGTATCTCTGGTAGTGTCCACCACACACCGCTAAAAATTAAGAAGAAACAGTGTCGGGCGATAATAGGAACTTAGACGATATTTGGGCCCCATATCTTACACAGACAAATATTATTTTCTACTTTTAAAATTTTCTTATAATAAGTAGGCTTCATTAGTAAAGATAAGTGTACTTAAATTTCAATGGGACTGAAAAACAATGCATTAATAGATAAATGAAACAAACATTAAAAAGAATATTAACTGATACACAATAGGAGTAACTGTGTCATAAATAATAAATATGATATTACACAAAATTGTGCTGTGTAGCAAAAGTGCAAAATATTTAATGACAATTCTGTATTAGTAATCAAAAACTCCTCACAAAATGTGTATTGGAAGGGTGAAAAAAGTTCAAGAGCATAAGTTAAATTCTGTATATTAAATCTGAAATCCATTTATTTGAGATCCATTAAACAAAGGGTTTACAGTATCTAATTAAATTTTAAAAATGAATCATTTTTCTCTTTTAGTCAGCTTTGAACAATAATTTAATAGTTGATAAAAATAATTATTTGAACTAAAAAACAGTACAGTATTATTTCAAGTGAAAACAACATAATTACAATTACAACGTGCGGAAATATTTAATCTTTTAGATAAGACTGTAATAATAGAATATAATAAAATAATTAAGAAGTAGGAAACTAGAATAATGATATTTATAAACATAGATAACAACTTTTTTTTTCACTTTTTTCAGATGAAATTCGTGTTGAAATTATAATGACAGAGGCAAAACGTACAATGTAAGCATGTTATCAGTAGAATTAAAAAGCACAACTTGCCAGTGAAGCTTTTACTCATTTAATATTTTCTAGTTTGAATTTTTAATTTTTCTTGATGTTTCAAAACTCAAAGAATTTTAATTTTAATGAATTAAACAAACATTACATGAAAGCAAGAATTAGCAAAGGTAAAATTAAGTAGTATATGGGATAAATAATCTTAAACTTTTTGGCAACATTTACGTTCACATATCTGATAGTATAAATTTTACTCCATTTATTTGTTAACATAAATATGGTTGGAACTCTGCATATTTACACAATTTACAAATACAAAACTTAATAAACACATATATACTTCATTTAATATAAATTGCATATTTATATAAACAGATATGTTGAATGTTTTTACGAATCCAGAAGTATAGCTACAAGCTACTTAAAAATTGCGTCTATAGTTCAATGGATATTATTTCAGAAGCAATATGATAATAAAACAATATGCTAATATTTTTCCATAAAAATTTAAATTTCTAATTATAAATGAAATGTGGGGCATATTTATACACTGCTAAAGACAATTAGGGAATATTATAATTTTTGATATAAACTGCGGATGAGGAAATGTTTTCTTGACTCATATATGATCTATAGGTGTTGTAAGATATGAGAAAAGAAAACGACGAAACGTAAAAGGAATAATTAAATTTAATTGACCATATTTGTCGGTAAACAAAAAATGCACACTTCGTGCGTATTACACAAACAAACAAAAAATGAGATTTCTCGGGTAAAAATGAGTTTCAATAAGGGGTGTGTTTTCCTCTGTCCGAAAGCAATGTCGCACACCTAAGAGACATGGAATCGATGAGGTTATCATTGAGGGATTTGAGGGATTCTCCCCCACTCCTGTATAAGAGAGCTTTACAACTGAAGAATTGTTTCTGGGGATGATAAGCGATCTGCAACCCTTCTCTCTAAAATGTCCCAAACATGTTCTATTGGGTTCATGTCTGGGGAATATGCAGGTCATTCCATTCGAAGGATTCCTTCGTCGAAAAAGAAATTTTCCATTCGAAGAGCACGATATGACCTGGCGTTATCGTCCATGAGAATGGATTCATTCAAAATTGCTGCATCGTAAAGGACCACAATAGTTCTGAGAATCTCATACCTATACCACTGAGCCGTCAGTGTTCCATTCCTGATAATGTACAGGTCGGTGCGGTCATTGATAGACACACCGGCCCAGGCCACAACTCCGCCAAATCGGGCACTTTCATGCACAAATGCAGGATTATTCCGAGTGCCACGATCTCTCCAGATGATAATACGCCTATTTTCAGGTTCTACACTAAAGCGTCCATGAAGAGCACGTTGCTCCAAAAACTCGTCCCAATCTCAGATGCTCTAGGCCCACCTTCTGCGGGCAGCACGGTGGTCTGCTGCTAATGAAACACGAACCATAGGTCTGTGAGCATACAAACCAATGTGATGGAGTTAGTTTTGAACAGTTTGAGTCGAAACTCTGGTACCAGTAGCCCTCTGAAATTGTTGTTGCGATAGAGTGGCATTCTTACTGCGGTTTCTTCTGGTCGTTAGTGTTAAATACCGATCCTCATTTTGTGTTGTTGTTTGCGTACGTCCTTGTCCATTTCTTCGGTGAACATTTCCAGTTTCCAAAACCGATTCCATAGTCTGGAAATGACACTTTGAGAAACTCCTAACGCTTCCGCTACAAAGGATTGTGTTTGACCCGCCTCTAAACAACCGATGACCCTCCAGCCTAAGAATTCAGTTAAGTCATGATGTTGAGACATCGTATTCACTGTTACAAAACATTCAACACGTGTCGATTATTTTTAATATAATCCTACAATAAGGAATGCTGCAGGTCGCTTTCTACTCCTTATCTAAAACGCGTAGTTTACTACATCACAAACAAAATTTACCTATTTCCAGCTTTGCAAACGTTATAATTTTCCTTTTTAACCTCTTTTATTTTTGTTAAAAAAGTTGTTGATTATATGTTAGTTTTATACCGAACTCACAATATCCCCTAATTGTTTTGAGCAGTGTATATCTACTTACCATAAAACGAGCAATCCTTTTCTTCCACGATCGTAATCCATTGCTCCATATCAAATTCATTACTTCTCTGTCATAGTTTATATTTACACCCTCATGGGTAATGGCGAAGCTGAAAGCTACTGCTACATGAGCTTCAGCCATGTCTTATGTGCCTCTGCCTTCAGTTTCTGAAACAAATTGTTTAAATTTCTCTCAACTGAAAACATAATGATTGACAAAATTATGAAACTTTTTCTTAATTTTTTTTTATTTCTGGCCGTGTTTTGGGTTGAAGATTTTCACGACAGTACGGTTAGAAAATAAAAAAAGAAAGTATTAGTTAAATGATAACTAACAAGAAATTCAGTTAAAATTATTATTATTTTTTACAAATATTTATTAATATTTTTAAAACAAAGATTTTCTTATCTTTTTTTGCCCATGAATGATAAGAATCTGAAAAAATAGCTCAGATGAAAGCTTTATTTTCTCTACTATTATTTATTCAAAGTAACTACTATTATTTTTTACCACTACTTTCCTTATTTTCTTTTGCACAAACTCACTTGTTGTTCAGCTATACAGTTTAAAAAGCTCTGTTATAGATTAATGAGTTTCAATATCAGGTAAATATTTATATGTATGTGGTATCCCGCCAACGTACCGTCAGAAATGCCGTGTAGTTTAGATCGACCGATTGGCAACTCTCTAGGAGCTGACGTCACGTGACACGACTGATTTCTTTGCTTGCTTGCGACAGACATTGTTGTGCTTTTGCGAGTGATGGAGCATGTTGTTTAGAACTGCCACCTTTATTTTAAATGATGTAAAGGGCAGCATCCGCCCTCTGATTTCTTTAACTTTATCTCTTTCTTTTTATGTTGTGCCGTCTAATTGTTTATTTCGTAATAATTAAATGTTTAAAATAGCAGTTTGTTCAGTCTGACTTCAACCCATATGGAAGCTAAGCATCCATCCTACATGGCCGGTTGAATTTAGCTACCTTGTGAAAACTCTAGACCCGGCTTCAATATTATTTTTTGATTTGTACCAGTGTAAATTCGATGATGAGCAAGGACTTTTATTCAAGAGGAAAAACTGGATCACCATTTAGAAGGTGATGACGATTACCAGAACCGAAGGTCATGTCTTCGAATGGCAAACTGTGAGTACATTTTGATGATTCTCCTGTTATTTGAGGAAAATATTGATGCTTGTTCGGGAAGATGTGGACGCTTGATGCAATTTTAAAATTTAAGGATTTGTTTTAACTGTAAGAAGGTTCGGGAATTGTATTAGAAGTTATTTGATTTAAGAATTTCTAGTTGATGAAGAATTCTTGTATTTTGATGCATGATTTAGATGAAGCGAGAGTTATTTGAAGACAACTTTGCTCATTTGATGCTAATTTGATGATGAACCTAATTATCCTGTTTTCTTCCAAGAATATTTGCTATTCCGAATAATACTTTGATGCTTTTGAAATTACAATTCGATACTTTTGAAATTATAATTCGTACTTTTGAAATTATAATTCGATACTTTTGAAATGAGGACTTTAAAGATTTTGAAATTACTTTGGTGTTGAAATTACATCTTCTATTTTCTTGAACAAAGATTTATTTTGAAGCGTTATTTGAAGCATATTTAAAAAATATTTAAATTCGTGCTTATCTGATTTTGCGTCTTCTGTTTCCTTCAAAGAAAAAGAGGATTTATGTTTAAGATCGGTTTGATACATGTTTTGACGATTTAAACATTTGATGTCTATTTCAATTCAGAATTGTGTTTTCTTAAAAAAAACTGTTTTGAAGATTACTTACTTTGAAACATATTTTGAGAATTAATATTTTATTTTTCAATTGTTATTTGAAAAATCTTTTTAAATTTTGATGTGGAATTTTATCTTATACTTTTTAATGCATATTTTAAAGCTTGATTTACTATTTCAATTTTTAGTGCATAAGTAGCATAGTTATTGATATTCCTTTTTGGAATATTTGCGTGTTAGTTCCTTGAAGTACAGAATAATGTCTACTCTCAATGATTTCCCGAAAATTGCTAAATCTCCGAAAACTAGTAGTAATAATCAGATTCAATTCTTGCATTGTTTAATCTTTGGCTCATTTGGCGATAGCATAACCGTTCTAGATTACGGAATTTTTCAATTTTTCCATCAAACTTCCAGTTGGAAGAAACTAAACAAAAAGTTCTTAAAGAAATTTCGCTTCAAGATTTAATTGCTATTCCACTTAATATTTGATCTACTGCATTTGGATTCTTTTTTACGAATGCAGAGAAGTGTTGCGATATTATCCTAACAAATCTAAGCGATCTTTTGTTGTTAAAAACGGAAATTCAGATTTGTGTGAAACGGATGACCTTGAAGAATCAGAATCGAAACTAGACTTACAGCAAACCGCAAGCGGAATGAACACCGGAAATCGCAACTTGTTTTTGCTGAGTCAGCTCAAAATTCATTGCCTTCACTTGATATGCAGCCAACTGCTGGTAATTCTTTATAGTCTAAGGTAATTTAAGTCTAAGGTATATTGTTGATTTGGTAAAACCTTTTTCGTCTTTAGATAATAACAGCGTTGAAACTTTTATTTCTGATGTTGAAGATATCTTCAAATTACATGAAATAGGAAATTTTATTTATCAAGTTATTTTTGTTAAGAAATGTTTGTCAGATCCCGCTTTAACTTTAATGAGATCTCTTCGGGGAAATACAAATTGGGAACAAATGAAGAAACATTTATTAGCGGAGTTTTCGGATAGGGTTAATGACATTCAATTACATAAATTGATTGAATCTAGACGTATGGAACCATTTGAAACAGTACAAGAATACTTTTTGGCTATGCGAGAAGCCAGGTGACTCGCTTTTCCTGAAAAACACAAAGTACATGATCAAATAACTGATTGGTTAAAACAGGGTATTATTAGAGATAGTTGTTCTGATTATTGCTCTCCATTAGTGAGAAAAGAGATGTGAACTTACGACTCTGCATAGATTACCGCAAATGAAATTCTTAAACAGTTAAAAATAGATATCCTTTACACCTGATAGAAGTTTTGTATCAATTGCACTCAAGAAATTTTTTTCAAATATTGATATGAAAAGTGGATTTTTCCACGTGGAAATGGAAGAAGATAGTAAAAAGTTTACTTCATTTGTCACACATGATGGACCATATGAATTTAACAAAGTTCCATTTGGTCTTTGCAATAGCTCCTGTATTTTCCAAAGGTTTGTTAACCATGTGTTTCTTGATCTTCTTAAGAGGGCATTGTAATTATCTATATGGATGACATTATTATACCCAGTCTTGATGAGCTTGATGGTATAAAGCGTTTATCCAGAGTGTTACAAACTGCATACGAATACGTATTAGAACTTAATTTAAAGAAATGAAAATTCCTGAAGTCTAAAATTGAATTTCTTGGTTATATAATTGAAAACGGTAAAATGAGTCCGTCTTTGGATAAACCCTCTGCCGTCCAAAATTTTTCAGAGCCTAAAAGCGTTAAACAGGTACAGAGTCTTCAAGGCCTCATTGGTTACTTCCGAAAATTTATTCAAAATTATGCATTAATAGCTAAGCCATTGAGTTACTTACTTCGTGACAACACAGTGTTCCATTTTGGACCCGAACAAAATTGAACATTTCAAACTTTAAAGCACACGCTTTCTGAAAATCCTGTATTAGACATTTTCAAGCAGGGCGCAAAACTTGAATTGCATACTGATGTCAGCAAATTTGGTTATGGCGCCATCCTCTTTCAACTGTTTGATGATAATAAATTTCACCCAATTCATTACATGAGTAAGAAAACTTCTTCCCAAGAAGAGAAACATTGAAGTTATGAACTTGAAGTTTTGGCAATTATTGAAGCTTTTAAGAAATTTCGAAACTGTTTGGTTGGCAGTACATTTCGAATTATAACAGAGTGTTCAGCATTTTAAAACACTATGAGTAAGACACAGTTAACACCAAAAATTGCGAGATGGGCTTTATTTTTGGAAGACTTTTATTATAAAATCATGCATCGACCAGGTAAATAAATAATCATGTAGATTGTTTAAGTTGATACCCTATTCTGCTTGTAACACACATTGAAATAACATCTAAAATTGTCAACAAAGTCATGAATTGCTGTGATTCTTTCTACTCTACTTTAAAGTTTCAAAGGTTATATCAACCTTTATGAATATCATTAACTCTCAATTAGATGGACACGTATAGTGGTAATAAATGTTAGATGGAAACAAGCAAAATAACTTTGAAAGATACAGATTAGTCTTATACTTGATTATATCACTTTATTTCATGCATTCTAAAATAAACAATAGGAAAAACTGTGAATTTAGCATTGTTAATTTTCCATTTTTATCAAGAAATCTGTTATTTTATCTTGCACCGTTGAAACAAGTCATCTCAGAAAGTTAATTCTATTAGAATAGCAATAATTTCAGGATTTGAGACCAAACTGCCTCAGGCAAGGATATGGCACACATATAGGTGAACCTTGTTAAATGCAAATAATACATTTATTTATCGGAATTGAATTTCTAGATTAAACACATAAAGCATTATGACATTAGCACCTACTCCACACTCACATAAAAGACATTCACAAGTTTTAACTCTTTACTCAGCCAAAACAACACAAAAAATATCCTGGTTAACTTATAAAGCATTTTTACTGTATATATAAATCGAATTTGGGTTCAAAGTAGTCGGAGGGTGCTCTGATCCCAATGGATTTCAGAAAACTATTACCCAAAATTCAACTTTAGACGTGAGTCACGAAGGTCTCCCTGATACCTCTTCTCCTTATTTACATGCATTACTCATAATCAATTCTCGTGACTCAGATATCACATAAATAACAAAAATTGATTCTGTTTTATTTCTAATTTTTGCAAATTTCCTATTATTTTACACTGAAAGAAACAAACTATGCACAGGTTAATCTAATTAATCCGTTTCTGACTGCTCTTCGCAACTCAAGCCCAAAATAATATTTTTAAATACAATTACGAGACAAAGTAAATTCTGTGCTATTTTCATTTTATACTGCACTAGAAAATGAATAAATGCTCAAAATTCCATTATTGTAGATCTTATTTTGAAGAGAAGATATCAAATCAAAAGAATTCAATTTCCTGCAAATACACACTTAAAGGAACAAGGGGAATAACACATATAAAAATAAATCTCATACGTTGTGTTCTCTAGTTTCACATTTTTCCTAATCTCAGTTTAAGCAAAACTAAGGGAAAACGTGGGAGTTGAATACAAGTTTCGATTCATAAAATCTTCTTTATTAAAAACATGAATAAGATGCACAACACAGGCGGTGACACAGAAAGGTACGAGTGAAATGGAACTTGTAGAGTTTCGCAGAGGAAGAGAGCTAAATACAAGCGAGCGAAACGACAGCGCCAATCAACAATGCTGAATCTGCACAAACTGCTATCGTTCACCAACGCTTGCATCCAACACCTCCCTGCGAACGATACAAGTTAATAAATTACAACAATCGATTTTTATAACAACAAAAAATTAATTTTCGTGAGTAACAGTCTTTGTTAAAAAATCAGAAACCACTTCTTCAGCCGGTACAAAAATTATCTGTATCTCGTCACCTGAAATTAACCCTCTGAGTGGTTCGGTCTTCTTTCTAAAGCGATTCGAAAAGCGAGCGGCTGCAGAACCTTTATCTGTTTTAAAAGTGTCTTCCTCCCAACAGAAGATTTTCCCAAAAGCGCAGCAGATCAAGTCTCTTCCCCCCTCTGAACTGTGGACAATCAGCAACCCCCTTGGAGAGGCGAGCTAACCGCAAGAATCTGTTCTATTCAGCTTGTAACCTATTAAAACTAGGTTTTACTGCTTTCGGAGATCCCTCCTGTCGTGTGACAAAATTACACTTCATGTCTTCGAGAGCCCCCATTCTGCATATTGCCCGTGTCCATAACACCAGATGACAAAAATAAACACCGTTAGACTAGACAAATGCCAGACCGTTGGGCCAAAAAATTGAAGGCTATATTACTTATTTTTCATGTCGTGAGTTTCTAAAAATATGAACATCATTGAAGTTGCATGAAAGTTGATATGCTTTAGATGTCTGTGACTTCAATTTATTTGATGTTTATTAATAGTTGTATCTTAGATATTGGCTGTACTTCATATTATTAGTTGTCTTTTTTATATTCTTGATTTCAATTTGTTTTCAGTCTACACGTCAGCATATTAGTCTACGAATGTAAAAATTATTTCCTTAATTTAAGGTTCAACTACAATGCCATTTATATATATTTTACTAATCTCTGATGGCACTATAAAACTTTTCATATTGTTTCTTGATTTAGTATTCGGCAAAAGGTAAAAAATTTAGAGCCGATCACAAATAGAAACGGAGCTTAACTGGCTTAATCCGTTTTGTATATGCACATAAACATTTATTATATAGATACTCACATAATAATCTATATTCCAAAATAGCCAGTAATAATTAATACACATGAAGGATTATAAATAACCTTCTTAACCCCTGAATAATGTTTTAGATCAAACAATATACTTCAAGCCTTCTGTACGGAAACTTGTTATATATGCTTTTTAAGAGGGCGAGTTAATAATCCTCAAACTAAAGATTACATTTAGAAAATCAATGCACTAAATGTCGGAAGAAATAGCTTATTAATATAACCTTTATTTAGTACGCAAGAGATTATCTTCTATTATAATAAACGGAAATTTAATTCACCTGAAATTTGAAACTTTGATACTATAGCCCAGGTACTAGAGCATCCAGTCGCGAATTTTTCAAAATTAAATTTAATTCTTTATTTATAATTTTTTTATCGAAAAGTAATGGCATATATAGTTTCAGGGGCATTAGAGTTTTTTTACCCGATTGAAACGAAAAATGGACAATTAGGGTTAAAAGACCACATACCAAATTTCATTTATCTTGCGTTTAGGAATTATAGTGTTCACAAGCATGCGATTACAGAAACCGACAGACAGTCAACGTTTCAAGGGATTTCGCCCAAAATTTAATACGGGCCTACATTCCTAATTTTTGAAACTGTGAAACCAAATTTTATCTATCTAGCTATTGAGTTTTGAGTTATCGTGTAACAGACAAATTTCCCGTTTACGGACTTTATCCAAAAATTGATTGAAATATACTAATTTTGTATAATGTCCATACACCAGATTTCGTCTTTCTAGCTTTAACCGTTTTTGAGTTACCGTGTTCACAAACAAAATTCCAAAATTGTGTTTTTCGGACTCAGGGAGGTCTAAAACATGGAGATTCATCAAAATCTGGTGTTGAAATTTACGATAGACGATTATAATACTTTCTCTTTGTATACTTCGTTTACTAGAAAGTAAAAAGCGATCAAACTTTTTTTCTATCAATTTTACGAAAATTAGCTAGTAGAAGTAAAAAACTATTGAATTTTTTTTTCTACAGACAATTTTTTGCAAACTTGGCAAAATCAAAGAATAATGATTAAAATCTAACACCTATTCGAAATTATTCAGGTGCCTTTTCAGAATTTATAGATGTCTTGGACGTTGTCGGTGTGGTATTCAAAAATATTTGTGGGCCTTTTCATACCAAATATAAAGGAAATTTAACTAACATAAAACTGACACTTTACTCTTTTTTAAAAAAAATAAAATTATAGATCTAATTCAAATATATCATACAACTTGAAAAATAAATACGAGTCTCATTATTATCCATTAAAGTTCAAAATGAAAATAAAAACGAATATATAAATCAGAATTTTATTAAAAAAAATACACCTTACAAATTACAGCATGCACACATAAGATATTGTGGTAAAACACATTATCTGCCATGTGACGGTAAGCCAGAGACTGATATTATTATTGGAAGAACAGTCTTCGAAGTTGTTATTAGTGGATCTGTATGTATCAAAGGTTTGTAACATATATTAGTGGATTTCTTTTCTGAGAGCATTAATGAAAATTTAACTTGCAGTTGGCATGGCATTTACCGAAAGCAATTCAATTTAGCTATATAGATTTAATCATTTATAGAAGAATGCTTAATAACACATCAGAAAAAATATTGTGCTTCAAGGAACTAATGCGCAAATACTGTATTCGTATAATATTTTCTGAGAAATATTTTTGTCTTCTTTTATTTTAAGCAAGAAATAAACATTTTCATTGATTATTGAAATAAACGTAAGACAGTTGGGCTGCAGATATCATCAGTCTCATAATAAGATTATTAAAAGTCTGATAAGATCACACACACAAACAAAATTTAGTCGATATTGTTCTTAAAGTTTTCATCTAAACTATATTTAACCCTGCCTTTAACAAAAAAAAAATATTTTAAAATGTAAAAAAATAAAATTTTCTTTTACTTTCTATAACATTTATTTCCATGTACGTTATTTTTTCAGTTCAGAGTGACCTAAAAATAAATTTCCGACTAATAATTAATAAATAAAGTAATAATTATCTTTCAGAATGAATTTTTTCATTTTTATGGACTTAAAAGATATTTTTTTAAATAGTGTAATAATGAGAGAGAGAGAGAGAAGTTAAAATTTGTTCTAGTCTAAAAAAATTACACTTAAACCTGAAAATTAATTCTTTAATAAAAATCAAATCTCTATAATGAAATAATCATTGTAAAACTGAAATTTTCGATTTGATCTGAAAGATAAAACAATAAAAATAATGCATCATTTTCATATACCTTAAAATTTGCTCTATTTTTTGACAAAAATTTAATTTTACTATATTTTTATAAAGGAAACATGAGTAGATGGAGATTATTAATATGAAAGAAGTTGACATTAATATCATAAAACTAGTTGAATGCGAGTAAAATTTGTTGATTCAAGAACACTGCTCAACTACATATAAATAGCAGGTTTTCTTAGCAACCCCCCAGGCTTTCAATTTTTTTGTGCTTGAGTGCGGTATTGGAACAAAATCTATTTTACTTAAACCACAATATCTATTTTACGTAACCATTCGAGATGCATCTTTAAAACATTGATGCATTGAAAAAAAAATCTTATATCACACAAATTGTATTAAAAGAATAGCACTTGAAACATAATACAGCATCAAAGCAGGCTGACATTAAACCGAACTAATTCGATTCCAAATTCCGACACACACAATGGGAAAAAAAATCCTACACCGAAATTCTTCCGGAAAGATAACCACAATGCAAATAACATTAAAATTCCCCGCACCACAGGGAGTGTGGGGTCTCGGATCCTGTGACATCCCTGATTTCCAATAAGTACGTCCTTATCAGTCTTCATTGTGCTGACCGCTGCTCTCCCCAGATAATCAATCAAGATGTCAAACCAAGAAAGGGGGTAAGAAATTCGGAAAAATACGTTTCTCGCACTTTAGAGACAGTTCACAATGAACGTAAAATTCAGTGCAAACCGATTTCGGGGTGTTTGTGACCACACGTTGAAATGCATGTTCTACGCTTTTGGGGTAGTCCAAGGTCAACGTAGAAATACGTGTGAAACACTCAGAGGGTTAAATCTTTAACAAAATGAAATCTTAAGTTCACATGTCTAGTCATGGATGAAGACTTTGCACAATTCAACCAGTCGATAGCCGACTTGCTATCGGAATAAAAAACACTCGATTCTATAAAAGAAAAACAATTAAATTCATTCAAAACATTTGTTGCCCACAACACGCTTTTAGCAGTTTCCACAAGATCACAAAGTTCCGCCTCACAAGTTGATAAACAAACGTATCTTTGTTTATTACACTTCCAGGTAACTAACGAATCTCCTAATATTAAAAAAATACCAGAAAAAGATTTTCCATTCTCTGCGTTTCCCCAGCTAGCTTCTGAACTGGAGTTTATGCATCCAAATTTATTGCTATAGATTAAGATTTTTTCCTTAGTACCTTTAAGATACCTCATTATTTTCTTAGCTAAATTTAAATGTCTCTGCTCTGGTTTTTGACATTGGAGTTTTAACAAAGTTACACAAAGACATATTATATTTTTCTAAACGAATATTTATGTATTAAACTTGAGATAAACTAAAACTATCTTTATATCTACGCACTTCAATTACTAGGAATTTTTGATTCTCAGTAGTTTCCTTAAGTTCAAAGTAGTTTTCAATTTTTGAATTGCACTATTCGATAGTATGTACAATATTATTGCTAAACAACGCAATGTCATCGACATAAATACACAATACAAGAAATTTATTTTTATTTATCATTACGAACACACAATTATCAGAGCCAATTTCTTTCAAACCAATTTTTTCAAATTCAAATTTTAATTTAAAATACCAATTTCTACTGGACTGCGGAAGCCCGTAAATACTTTTCTTTAATCTATATACTTTACCCGCTGTTTCCAACTCGTAGCCAGGAGGTGTTGTCATGTATACCTCCTCCTCCAGATTACTGTGAAGATAGGCAGTTTTCACATCAAAAAAGTTCACAGATAAATTTAGATTAGCAGCTAAAGCAATTAAAAGACGAAAAGTATTAACACCAGGTGGATAAGATTCTAAATAATCTACGTTTTTAACTTGATTAAACCCAGCAGCAACCAATCGAGCTTTAAATTTTGGAG
>BGPR01003015.1:0-18510 GCA_013235015.1 Araneus ventricosus
TAAATTGTCCGACTTCATAAGGTGAACTTGAAAGATGTCCAGGGGCTTCTTGTCTCGAAATCTGCGGAGTTGGTTGACTTTTGCAACTCTAAATCCTTTGCTATTGAGTCCTTCTTCGATTTCATCTGTCTTGGCATCGATGGGAAGGCCTTTGATAACAATCTTGACTGGCTTTTCAGCTCTTGAAGGGACGACATAATATTGGATATTTTGTTCTGTCAGGTAGTCCGTGAGGTCCCGATGGTCTTTTGAAGAGTTGGTAAAAACGTGCATAAATTCCCCAACAGGTTTAGCACGGCATTTTAGGTTCTTAGTCTCATTCAGTCTTTTCATTAGGAATTTGAATTCTGGAAAGTTCTTGATTACCACAGGCGGTATATTCATTTCCCAATTGGGGGTTTGTCCTGCATCGTTGCTATTATTGGTTGTATGTGAAGCCACAATATTGGGCTTTTTCTTGACCATCTGTTCTTCATCCGGTTGCGTTTTGTTCGAACGTCTTCGCTTTCCTTGGATCTTGAATTCCTCCTCTAAAATGGGAGCGGTGCTTTCCACACTAGGCGCCCCAGAATCGACGCCACTGTTTTCCTGCATTATTTCCTCCGATGTCGTCGTTGCCTCTTCAGTTCGGTCTTTATTATTGCCCGTATTGAAGGACACATCAAAAGATATAGGTGTTTTCCCATCAATCAGATCTATTTCAATTTCATCATCATCTTCGTCCTCTAGTCCGTTTTCTTTAAACCACCTGGCCTGATCTTCCTTGATAGTTATTTCCAGTTCCTTAAGACGCTCCTGGGCTCTTGTCTTCAACTCGGTGAAATTTTCTGAGTCTTCAAGCTGATTCAGTTTCTTCATAATGTCGTCGTATTGATGATGAGATCTCAGCGCCCGTGAGAGCATAGCTTCAATAATCTTTACTTGGCTGGTTTTCGTCCTCCTTGTGAATGAGTTATCGTCTTCACGATCCTCCGCTGGGGTGCCTTTTTTTTTTTTCTTCGTCATCAGGCGAAATGAAATAGCGATATAGTCTTACAGAATAGCCAAAATAGCAATTTTTTCAAATAGCGATCAATCAATAGCGATTCTGCTCAGCGATTCTGCCATCAATAGCGATTCTCAGCGATTCTGCTCAAATAGCGATTCTCAGCGATTCTGCCATAAAAATGAAATCTAATAGCGATTCTGCCTAGCGATTCTGCCATAAAAATGAAATCTCTTAGCGATTCTGCCCAGCGATTCTATATAAACTGGAAGTCTAAAATCGAAATGGTTTTAATCAAGGAAGATGTTTATGATCTCGTTCATTCTGAAGCAGATGAGCCAAAAACCCTGAGTGGTAAAAACGTGATCAAAGAGCCAGAGCACGGATAAATTTGTCTATAGAAGACTCAAATAATGAATGTCAAAAACGAAAAGACTGCAAAAGCTACTTGGGTTGCTTTAAAGAAAGTTCACGACCCATCAAATTTGACAAGCAAATTATTCCTACTTAGGAAATTGTACAGCACGAAATTAGAAGCAAGTGGTAACATGAATCAACATATTATGAAAATAATGGAATTAATAGATAAGCTATGCGCTATCGGTGAAAATATAAATGATTCACCACATATTTCTGCGTTACTCTTGTGTTCACTACCTCCAAGTTATGATAACTGCTCTTGAAGCAAGACCAGAAGGTGAACTGAGAGTAGATTTCGTCAAAAATGAATTAATCGACGAATACGATCAAAGAAAGGAATATCAAAACGAAAATTCTAACAGCTATTTTAAAACGCGAAATAAATCAAATTTTCAGTCAACTCGCCAAAATAAATTTTGTAGCTACTGTCATAAAAAAAATCATGTTCTGAATGTTGGCATTTTAAAAATAAATACGGTAATCAACGAAAATTTTCAAAATATAAAAATTGCAATAAATATAACGCACACAAATCCCCTACCCGTTTCGAAACTGAAACTTTAAATGGCGCTGCGTCATCAAAATCTAACGTAGCAAAATATTCATTACTCGCGAATAAAGACAAAACAAATTCGAACTTAGTAATAGATTCTGGCAGCTTGATTTGATTTGGTTGGGGGGGTTTTGGGATTTTCAGCAACAAAGGCTATTATCCCCTATTCATTCCTTAGTTCTTTTCAATCCGTAACCGAAAAAGAGATGAAAATTGCCATCAAAAGACGGGCTAAAGTTATTGCCGATCTGATTCGGTCAAGAGAAAAAAAAATGGCACCCTCTTAGAAAGGCCTCCATATTATTTTCATTCCGGCAGCATTTATCACATGTTTAAAGATAAACAGTACTTCACTGAATTAGAATCTAAAAACGATAGTTCTGTCATAGTTGCAGACGGGAATATATTAACTGCTCGCGATTTAGGAAATATTTCTTTACAAGCTCTAACCTCTGATCGTAATATAAATACAGTGATCTTGAAAAATGTATAATATGTACCAGAGCTAGAAACAAATTTAATATCAGTAAAGAAAGTCACAGAAAATGGATGTGCGTAATATTCGATAAAAATAAATGCGTAATTATGCAAGGCAATAGTGTATATTTAGAAGGAAAAATAAATGACTCCCTTCATGAGGTCGTTTTAGAAAACTCGCGAGCAAAAATTTCTGCCCAGTTGGCATTTCATTGTGACAAAAAGAACTGTATAGACTTTTGGCACAAAAGACTTGGTCATAGTCAAACAGTTAATTACTGAAAACTTAGAAAACATAACACTACATGTGAAAACTGTATAAAATCAAAACTAACTGATTTGCCATGCCCAAAATAGCTGAATACAGGCCAAGAAAACCTCTCGAGCTCGTACATTATGATCTCTGTGGTCCTATAGAAAATTCAATAGGTGGGAAATCTTATTTCTTTACACTTATTGATGATTATAGTAGGTTTACAATGATTTATTTGATCTCAAGGAAAAATGAAGTATTATAAAAACTAAGGAAATATACTGTTATGACGGAAAATAAATTCGATGGAAGATTACAAACCCTGAGAACAGATATTGGAGGTGAATATGTGAGGAACGGAATAGAAAATTACTTAATTGAACGAGGTATACATCATCAATTAACAGTACCATACTGCCCTTCTCAGAATGGAGTTGCAGAATGAAAAAACAGGGCTTTAACTGAAATGATCAAATGTGTGCTTTCTGAAGCTGGTTTACCACATAAATTCTGGGGTGAAGCTGTATGCACAGCAACAGACTTTCAGAATCGTCTCCCTACAAAACCAAATAAGAAGACACCTTAGGAACTGTGGACAAATCGCAAACCACATTTATCGCACATTATAATTTTTGGATGTAAAGCTTTTGCTTACGTTCACAAACAGGAACGAGGAAAGTTCGATGATAAAGAGGTCGAAGGAGTAATCTTGGGGTTATGATAATAGATCTAATGGTTACATAATTTAGTTAGGAGATAATAATCTGATGATAAACAGAACAGTAAAATTCGTCGAAAATTCTCTTCCATATGCTAGAAAAGAACTCAGAAACCAGGAATAAAACACAAAACAGCTGGTTAAATTATATCTGGAACATGAAGAAAACCATAAAATGGAGGAAGAAGAATCCAATGAAAGCATAGAAGTAAACCCATTTGAAGACGAAGAAAGTAATTCACAGGAAAATATTCAACCCAGAAGATCAGAAAGAGAAACGAAAGGAATACCTCCTGACAGATTCGCCTTTTATGCATATTCCGGGAGAATTCAAAAACCGAACAGCTGGAATGATGTCCTAAAGATGGAAAATCCTTATGAGAAGCAAAAATGGGTGGAAACAACAAAAGAAGAAATGATGTCTCTACAGAAGAATCACACATGGAAATTAGTGACACCACCATCAGGAGAAAAGGTCATTGGGTGTAGATGGACATTCAAAGCCAAATATGACTCAAAAGGCAATATCGAAAGATATAAATCCAGGCTAGTCGCACAAGGTTTCTCACAAAAATTCTCATCTGACTATGACGGAACCTTTGCACCTGTAGTCACATATATTACTACTTTCTTAGCTTACTACTTAGCTTTCTTAGCTGCAGATGCGTACAAAAATCTGAACTTACACACGCTGACATCAAAACTGCTCTCTTGCATGGAAATTTAGAAGACGAGGTCTACATGTACAACCAGGAGGCTACATTGAAGCAGGTCAAGAACAGAAGGTTTTCAAACTAAATAAGGCCATCTATGTTTTAAAATAAGCCGCAAAAGCTTGGTATCTTAAAATTGGGAAATCACTTATGAAATTCGTTTTTGAACAAAGCAAGGCCGATCCATGTTTATTTAAATTAGCAAACAAGGGAAAATCAATGTACATAATACGTGGATGATTTGCTCATAGCTTGAACAGAAGAATATATAAGAAAAATAATAAATGAACTAGAAGAAGAATAGGAATTGAAAAAACTTGGCGAAGTAACTTACTATTTAGGGATAAATATCGAAAGATCTGAAGAAGGAAATTTTGCGCTAAATCAGAAAAACAAAATTGAAGAAATCGATGAAAAATTTAACTGAAAAGAGCCTGAACCAACAAATACTCCCATGGATCCAAATTATCTAAAACTAGAAGGATAAGAAGATCTACCGCCAAATAATACTCAGTATAGACAAGCACTAGGGCATTACTGTATGTTGCAACAGTATCAAGGCCTGACATCTCAGTAGCTGTCAACATCCTCAGCAGAAGAAATGGAAAACGAAGAGAAAGAAATTGGAATGCTGTGAAGAGCATAATAAGGTGTTTGCAAACTACAGCTGAATTAAAGCTAATTATCAACAAAGATAAAAAACCAATCTTAAATGCTTTCTGTGATGCGGACTGGGCAAACGACAAATTTTGACGAAACCACTACCACGTCTTGCGTTTGAACATTATCGAGCCAACTTGCAATTAAAAACTGTTTCTTATTCAGAAAACAAGTAGGGGTGCTCGGCATGTTTGTTTTCAAGAATAAGAAACTGCTAGAACTAGTCTTCTTCACGCCAACAGATGGCGTCGCTAAACTCCGAAATCAAACTTTGAACTATTACATCTATTTTAATTCCTTGTAACTTTTTTGCTTTAAGCTGTATCCTTTGTGTGGGTGTGCTCTCATGTGCTTCCGCTAATAAATCGTCTTATTTTCAAGCAGTGCTCAGGTCCCCTTTCAAATCTGGTTGGATTTTACAAAAATATATTTTATTTAAATGAAGCGCCTGCTATGAAGTTATCTGCATCTACCGAAAATAAGGTAAGTGAAAATTTCACTTACGATTTTAAGTTGCAATAAGTTTTTAGTCTATCACATACTATTGAAACACAGTGCGAAGTTATCACTTCACCACTTAATTTTTTGTGTAAAATTATAAAACTAATTAATGATTAAATTTTAGTTTTAAAACTGAAAATACGATAATTCGATGCACGAGTATTCTTAGGATTTTAAATTAAACGGCTAATTTTAATACTAGATAAAAGACTGTCTCAGGCACTTGTGAAAATTTCAATTTTCAATATTTGGAAGAAAAAAATTAAACGAAGTTTTTCTTGCAATTTCATGATATATCAACAGGGATCTTGTCTCTCTGAACAGTTAAAATGGCTGAACTTTGGTTTGGTGTGGAATGTGCTAGGTCAGAGGTTCTCAACCTGTGGTACACGTACCCCTAGGGGTACGCAAGGGACCAGTCGGGGTACGCGAAATCAAAGTCGGTAATGGCGAACACAAGAAAATATAAAGGATTAAAGAAGCTATTGTATTTTGTTTTTCTTTTTCTCTGTGGATTTCCTAAGTTCGTGTGAAAAGTAAAAGTGAATGTTCTGCTAGTCTAACCTACGCTCAAAATAAGAAAAAAGAAGGCAAAAGGAAACCTGGTAAATGATTGATATTTTGTCTTCACCAGCCCCGATTATGCATGAATCATCAATGTGTTCGCAAAAGCTGTAGCTTCACTACAGGTGTGGTATGCTTTTTTTTATTTTTGTTCTTCTAGTTAAGGCTTACGAGAACAATCCGGAATCCTCTCAAAGATTCTTATTTTGACGTTTTTATTAAAAGCATGATTAAACACAGACATCATTAATTGCTCGATTGGGATACATAATGAATATCGACTGTTCTTATAAATCAAGATTTGAGTTTTTATGGGTGCTCAATTTGATTGGTTTGGTTTGTGGCACAAAACTGGTGTTTGTAGGCTATGCGTGTTCAATTTGAAGTGCTTTATCTTTAGAGTGACTTCAGTTTGATATTGTTTTATTTCTCAAAATGGACAAGTTGTTGAAAACTGGAGACCGTCATCTGGAACTGAAAATCGAACCACCGATTTGGCAGCTATGGAGATAACTGTGGATCACCATGATGATAATCATGAAGTGCAAAGGCCGACTGATTGGCCTGTTCAGGTAAGAAATAAAATTGATTTTGTTAAAAAAAAAAAACTCAAAACATCAGTGCGCCCCGAAGAAGAGAAAATATTCTAACGAATACTTAAAATATGGATTTTCCGTCACGGGTGATGAAGATTGTCTAAAACCATTCTGCGTTGTTTTTGGAGAGAGATTATAAAATGGTAGCATGAAAACATCTTTACTAATGCGCCATTTAGCGGCTAATTCAACTAACACCCGATTGTTCAAATCTTTGTGTGGAGACATGGGCAGTCTACATACTACGTTACTTTTGCACACAGAAGTGAGATGGCTTTCGCGAGGAAGTGTACTCGCAAGATTGTTTGAACTGAGACATGAAGTTCATATGTTTTTAGAAGACCACCCTCTTACGTTGAGCTCTAAATTTTATGAAAGTGAATGGTTGCAGCAGCTTGCTTACTTATCTGACATTTTTTTTCAGAAATAAACAAACTTAATTTAGCATTGCAGAACCATTCCATAACCATTTTTAAGGCAACTGACAAAATAGAGTCTATGATTAAGAAGCTGAATTTTTGGGAATCCTGTATTTAAAAAAATCAGTATAAAGTGTTTGAGTTACTTCACAGCTTTTTATCTGAGAACGAACTTAAACTAACAAAATAAGTAAAAACTAGTATAATAGCACATTTAAAAGGACATAAGTTGTCATTCAAACAATATTTTCTGAACCGCAGTGATGCAGATATGTGGATTTTAAATCCATTCAACGAAGCGGTTTTTTTTTCAAAAAGCTGAAAAATTAACAATTTCTGAAAAAGAAAAATTAATTGAGCGTCCAATGATTCTTCATTATAATCTGAATTTTAAAAAAAGATGAATGACTAATGAATTAAAGAAAGATGATTGACTTCTGGGTAACAGTGAAAGAAGAGTACCAAGAACTCGGTGTTAAAGCAATAAAATATTTAATACCATGAACACAGAACTTGTGGAAAGCGCATTCTCGTTTTATACATATGTTAAGAATAAATATCGAAATAAGTTTGACGCAGCTTCAGACATGAGATTATATCTGTCTTCATTTGAACCCAATTTTATAAAACTCAGCTCCGAAACAAGCTCAACGATTGTATTGAAATTTTCTTGCACTTGAATAACTGATTATTACGAAGTGTAATTTTTATCTAACCTTATAAGTTAATATGAAATTATTACAATACTGTTTTTATTTGTTTCGCCGTTTAATTAATAATATTTTAAAATAGTAATAAAATTAAAAATAAATCCTGCAAATGCCATTAATTCTCGTTATTTGACTCTTAAGCTTACCTAAGCCCCAGGGGTGTAGTGGAGCCGGAACGTCGTTCCGATACTGCTTTTTTTCCAAGAGAAATAAATGAGAAAAACAATGGTGAAAACGTTTTTGTCACCTAGGTTAGAGCGTTCCGGCACTATTTTTAGAGCTTTCCGGTACTGATTATTTTGCGGCTACACCACTGCTAAGCCCTTAAACATTATTGATGAAAACTTCTTTGCATAGACGGTTGATTGGGGGGTATGACAACAAGGGGTACGCGAAAATGAAAAGACTAATCAAGGGGTACGCGAGGGAAAAAAGGTTGATAACCCCTGTACTAGGTTATCCAGTAAATTCTGAGGTAATATTTCCCACTCCTCCTAAAGCAGAGGTTCCCAACCTGTGGTACGCGTAGGACTAGTTAGGGGTATGCGAAATCAAAGTTAGTAATGGCGGAAACAAGAAACGAAACGAAAAGAAACTAGCATAAGGAATTAAAAAAGTTGCAGAATTTTGTTTCCACAAGTTAATACTTGCTATTTAATAACTTGAAAAGAATGAAACTTAAAAAAAAAGTTAAACACTTGAAAAGTTGATTATTACAGAGTGTAATTTTCTGCCACCCTTATAAGTTAATGCTACATTACTACAGTACCGATTTCATTTGTTTTGGCGTGGAACTAATACTATTGTAAAAATGAAATAAAAAGTAAAATCAAAAATAAGTCCTGCAAATGTTATTATTTCGAGTCATTTGACTAACCAACTCCAAGTCATTAACGTTATTGACAAAATCTTCTTTGGATAAAGGGATGGTTGGGGTGGTACGACAGTAGGGGTACACGAAAATGAAAAGATTACTCAAGGGGTACGCGAGGGAAAAAGGTTGAGAACCCTTGTCCTAAAGGGCAATTTCTAGCTCTCGAATTGTCAGAGGTCTTCCTTGAGCATTCCATGCATGCTCTATTGAATTCAGGTAGGGTAAGCAGGCTGGGGACTCTGCTCCCGTCTTCTATAAGACGAGGCTCTGTGACATCGAGCTTTGTCATTCATTCAAAGAAATGTATTGCTGGCGGTCCTAGTATACAAAAGGCTCAAGAATGTCATCCCTCCGTTTACTTTGGACGCTTAGACAGACAGACGTCTTGTGGGTGGATTTCTTCCAAAATTTGATAGAAATCTACAATTTTGGTGCAAAGACACATACCAAATTTCATTCGTCTAGCTCGATGCATTTTTGAGTTATGTTCGCCGACACAGAGACGCATTTACTTTTGGATTGTGGGAGGTCGAAAACACGGAGATTCTTCAAAATTTCGATGTCGTTGTTTTCGATTATTACACCCCTTTCTCTTCCTGTACTTCAGATATGATGAGATTCGAATCGGCATATGCATGCAAACACGATTTTAGACTTTCTCTAATTTCTCTATCGTGATCAAGTCCAAGGACACCTGGAAAATGCCTTTCATGAGAGCGTACAGGACGGGCGTGTCTCAGTGGTCACGGAGCTTTGAAATCTTTCCAAAAAATTTTTAAAAATCTTCTCCAGCATTCTCTTAGTTATTTTTGCTTTATCCTTCATCAAGATATCTAAAATCAGGCAGTTTTATTCAGTTTTCTATTCACTATTCTAAGAAAGTTGGGTAACAGTTTTTTTTTTAATTTCTCATTTCCGAAGTAAATATAGAAAACATATTATAATAGTCAAATGATTCTACTTCGTCATATTAGTGTAGCCATGTTTTAGACCTCCATGAGTCCGACAAAACTATTTTAGTTATTATGTCTCTCTCTCTCTCAACACGATTAATCAGAAACAAAACGAGCGAGATGAATAAAATTTAGTATGTAACTTTTACACCAAAATAGTATATTTGTACGAAATTTTGGATTAAATCCTTCGATTGAGTGTCTGACTGTGTATGCGAACAGAATAGCTTAGAATTCCAGCTGTCTGGACAAAATTGGTCAAGGAGGAAGAGATACTGTTCCATAACTCGATTCTTTTCGTTTTAGGACGAAGTTAAACGTGCAAATTGCTACATTGTGAAAGCGCATTGGAAAGTCGATGGGAGAGCACTTCCACTGTTTATTTCTATTTATTTATATATTCTGAGCTTTGTAAAAGTGAAGTTTGTATTTGTTGCTACCTTTTTCCTAATTTTGGATAGGCCATGTGGAGAAATCTTGCCTTCAGTTCTGGACAGTTAGAATTTCAAGGTCCGTTTCTACCGAAGTTCCGTAGTCTGTAGGGCCCTGGTACAAATTAAACCTGCCGTCGTGTGTCAAACGTTCTTTCGTAGGTTGGAGTTATCGACCTCGTCATCTGACCCCTGTATAAAATCATGTGATTGTCACCAATTAGTCCTCCTGCTGCTCCTCAGCAGATCTTTAGTGTTACTAAACTAAATTAATTTAAAATTATATATATTTTTTTTAATTTCACGGAGATAGAGAGGGAAACGACAAAAAGTTCCACGCATGACTTTATATAAAGTTTATGGACAACTTGTGCTTTCACTTTGTTCAGTAATAGGAAATAAAAATTTTAAATGAAAGATTGAAGAATTTTTTTTTCTGTTTGTCAATTTCTGCATCTGTCCACAGTACTGAATCTCAGGGGTGAAATTATGCAAATCTCGACCTGGGTTGAAAGTTAGAAGTTCAAATTTCTTCACTGAGGGCTCAATATTTTTGGGGATTCTAGGAAAAAATCTTTATGAAGACATTGATTGTTCATCGAATCCAACCTGACATAAAATAATGCACAGTCCATTAAGTGGTATATTAGATCTTCGATTCTCCTTTCGTTGATAATCTATAAATCTGAAGTAGGCTCAGAAAAAGGCAATAACAGTGGAAAAGGCAATAGCAAAGGAAAAAGTAATAACAGTGATTTCAAAAGACGAAGCTATATATAAAAGTGGCAAAGGGAAATAAATCGTATTCCTTTAATAATATCCTCTGTAAATTTTCTCAAACTGGTGTAAGTCCTTGTGCGTTGTCAGGAAGTAGCGATAATTGGCTAATTCGAAAAAGACGGTGTTATCTACTTCCTGCCAACGAGAAACTAAAGTTTGAAGGGTACACCATGCATAAAATCACCATATTTTAAGAACTTCCCTCTGGGGCATTCTAGATATAGAAGGAGAGGGTAGACTCAAAGTCGGGATAGAGGTTGGTTGGTTGATTTCTGTTTAACGGCGCGAGAGCCAAACATATGGTGTGAAAAGAAACAATGCTAAAGTCGGGAGAGAGAGTCAAAAAAAGATCGTACAATAAATTATGACCTTTGTTTTACCCTTGACACTAAAGATACTAGTGTTTACATAAAGGGCGATTAAGGATATTCAAAGAAATTGGAATACCGTATTGCTATTATTCGCTAAAACGGGATGACCATTTCCTATGTATAGTAAAAGTTGGGAAGAAAAGTTAATTGAGAAGCTATTTTTTGAAACGAAATCTAGATTACCTTGTTTTATTTTTTAATTTGAACTACTTCCTTTAAGTAAAAGTGGGGACAATGGTAAAAAGTTTTATTTAAAACCCGGTTGAATCCGGACATTTTTTTTTTCAAATCAGGACAGAGAGTCAAAAACCGGGACGTCTGGTCGTTTCAACCAATGGAGCATCTCCCCTGAAAGCGTCCGTCCCTATCTGCATGCAGTCGTGAGAACGCATCCGATGAACATGTCAGATAGCGGCGAGCCATCAGCCCCTAAACGGACATGTGATGGGATCTCATCTGTTAAGTAAATCGCGCCCCGCTACCTGTTGATGTCCATCTCTTCTGAAGACTTCATTTGCACACTTAAGAGGTTCGTTAGCGCGGTTGAATGCCCTCGCCCATTGTTGGTCAGCAGGGGTGGGTCCATAAGGTTCAACTCGTGTCCACAAGTTGCATTATCAGAGAAACACTGTTGCCGTGTTCTCATCAGCTTGAACCAAAGCGCAAATTAAATTCGCCTGATACGGTTGCTCGGTTTCTTTGAGTGCAAAGGTCCCATAGCCAACATCCTTTTCAACGGCAGCTTATTTGCTTGCAATAGATATTCGAAACATGGTTAAAACATGGAAAAGAAAGATTTTTACAGAAGAAAAAAGAAAGAAAGAAAAACTGCGAATGATCTTCAACATTTGAATAACTTTTAAAGGTTTAAGTATCTTTTTTCATCTGCTGATTGATTCTTTTGTTCTAAGAGGAAAATCGTTTATATCTCTTTTTTCTAAGAGAAAAATTATAAATTAAATAGGTGAATAAGAAAATGCTGAAAGTACAGAATACAGATAATTTAAAATGTATCTTAATAAGAAAGTTTTGTTGATATGGAAAAGGCTAAGTATTGGTAACTGTCAGAAACACAAATGGTTTGGAATGCATTTTAATATGAATGTTTTGATCATATGAGAATGGCTAAATTTTGGCTAATATCGAAAACATACTCTGCTCAAAATTGGAGTGTTTGATTTTGTGATTATTTTCATTGTAAATTCATCTATTAAATTAATTCAATTATTTTTAAAGATTCGTGAGATTTTAGTTGCTGCAATGAAAATGCTTAATTTTGAAAATCGTTGGCACAGGACAACTGGTTCTCGTTTTATTACAGCTGATGCAATTTTGTCAGCAAAAGGAAACGACCATTCAAATATTAAAGGCTGAGAAAATACTGTGCGGCGGGTTTATTTTTTTGTATTTTGCAAGGAGGCTCCGATTTTCTACTGTAAATTCAGAAGAAATTGGGCTTCTCTAAAGGTTAAAAATTAACACCGAATATAAGAGTAACTTGATGGAATTCTGGTGCGTTTTAAGGTAGATCAGAGCTACTGTGTTCCCAGCCAAACAAACCATAACTACTAGTTTGGTTCGTTGTCAACTGAACTTTGCATGAAATTATCATTTGTTTTCTTATTGTAATACGGCTATGAAGAACTTTCTCTGGGGTTTATTTCTATTCACTGGAATTTCAGCTGCTCATATATGGCTTGACCAGAAAAAGTTTTCGAAGTGAGCTGCAAGCAATCTGTTTGCCAGTGAACAGAGTTAGTTAACTGCGGTGCATCATGTCTAAACCTTAACTGTAACTGAAAATGCAAAAAGGGGGAAGCAAATCAGATATATGGCTGCACTAAAAATTCGACCGTCTTTGAACAGTTATGAACGAATAAAAGGATGTACTCACACTAGGGCTGTGGCGAATCCAGGATTTCGGTCTGGGGAGGGGGGCTGAGGTTTAAAAAAAAAATTTGTGACGAATGTCAAACTTTATGGTTTATATAAACCAAAACACTTTAACTCTACAGACTTTACTCACCTGACAATAAGAATCATAAAGAACACTACATGTTTTTGACCGCGTCAATGTTACAAATACGAGTGGAATGACTACAAAAATGGGAAAATTTTCGAGCCTGTCAAAAGCCAGGAATAAATGTGAATTTTTAAGGCGAGATTGAGAAGAAAAAAACATCTGTAGTGATTTGAAATAGAATAAAGAATTCTGGTCTTTCTCTGGGGGGCTGCCACTGCACTCGGGAAGTGCTGTTTTGTCTTAAATAAATTACGACTACGAATGCAAACATGTATCAAAAAATGGTACGCATTACTTTTTAAAGCTATTTACTATTGAGCTTCGAAGTAATCTTTAATGAGTACAAATAGGATAGACGAAATTTTTTTTCTGCCTTGAATAGGTCGCGAATAAAAAAGCTCAGGAATCCCACAACAGGAAAAGTAAAATCGCTAACTAATCTTTAAAGTATCTGTGCATTCTAGATAAAAGAAAACCTCCGCAAAAGGATGAGATATTTTTTGCCGAGTATCATCATTAGCAAAGCCTGTTTCTTCTATCTACTGTTTCATCCTCCTGTCATCAGACGGTAAAGGCAACTCTTCATTTGCACTGTTCACGAAGACCGTTACACCGAACTCCATTTGCTGAGGCACGAAGCGAAAGTAGCGGTCTCTGCCTGATGATTTCCCCCTTAATGATGCTCATATTTATGTGTTTAGAAAGAGAAAGGATATCTCATCTTAATGGCTGCGGACGTCACCACCGAATCACGCTGGAATGGTAGATGAGCTTCCGGGTGCAGATAACGTATGTGTAATGACCAGTCTTCCCATAATGCCCCCTTGGTAGGAGTTCTTCGGAATTAAGTAGACTCGGTGAGTTTTTTCAATATGTATGTTTTTTTTAGAAAAAATAACATGCGGATTATCTGTCTTGCAGGTCGCATTTCTTAAGCAGGTGAGAATGGAGTTAAAATTGCTTCGATTTCTTCATTCGATATGGCGACGTATTTGAAGAAAGATTCTTCTTGTCTGTGCATCACGATAATCGTCAGACCAAACTCTTAACAACAAGAAAGAAATATAATTTTCCTCAAAAAGTTTCCTTAAAAAGACTTTAGAAAAAGTTCTCTTAAACTAATAATTTAAAAGCAATTTGGAACCAATCCAAGAAGAGCTGTGGTTCTAGCGACATTATTCCAAGTGGTAGGACATTGGGATTTATCTGGTAGACGGCTGTGTATGCCAGGAGAAATTTGGTATAAAGTGGTTAATTGCGGGGTACCGTTAAGTGAAGCAGATCAAGTAACGTTATACTATGAATTCCTCCAATCAATCTTTAGCGCGAAGTAATCCAACTTTTGACAGCGGAAGATGTTAGTGTAATCGACATTTACAGTCGAATGAAGAATGTGTATGGGAATGAGTGTATGTCAGATGGTGCATTTTTTCGATGTCGCAGTGATTTTGATCATTAATATGCGAGAACAGGTGATATAAGCAGGTCAAAACCCTTAGTCATTAGTGTAAAAATCACTGCAGCATCGGTAAACTGAACTTAGTAATATGAACTCACGGCCTAACTTCTCATAGCATTTATCACTTCCTCTAGCGGTATTTTTTGCTTTCAGTATTAGTTTCAGTGTGAACCTACGTGGTTTGAAGGTCGTGTTTGAAAGTCTCTTGGGACATTGAGTTCGCGCTGGTCACAAAGATTTATGTTTAGTAATAAAGGCCAGTATACAGTCCATTGCCTCGTCTTTGAATTTTGGTCAGAAATGACCATGTCTCCTTTCACACTTCGTAACACACTAGCTCTCATATGCATTTGATTGTAAAGGTTTGTTGTACTATCACCTTCTGCTGACAAAAAATATTGCCTGCTGAGACTGTTTATAGGAATCCATGATAAACCGTTACTTGCTTTATCTCTTCTGTTTACTCAACAGCCCACCAACACTAATCGATTTATGTTAGTTTGCTCCAGAGAAATCTCAGATTTCTACCACGTAGAAAAATGCCACTAGAACCACAGTCCCACTTTCATTTGGCTGCGCCTGACGTAATCAACGCTGCATTTGCATTTATTGTAAAGATCATCTTCTTTGCTCGAGTCATTTTTCAACACTGTGGTTCTCAGTGTAGTAAAACTTCTATTTACTCGTTTAACCGTCAGTTTATGTCATCGACTAAAAGAATCTGATCCGTCATTTCCGTACTTTGCTACTGTTATAATTAAGTTTCTATTGATCGTTTTGTAAAATTAAATACAATGTGCTTGTCTTTCTGCTATGCTATGTATTTCTGTTGTCCTTCTATTCGGATATCCGCCGCATCCCTGGTCCGGATGGTGGCGGGCAATCCAAGTTTTACTATACTTTGTACCTGAAGATATTTTTGAGCTTAAATCTTGCACTTTTAGCTTGCAGTTCATGATAGTAATTTTACAGTCAGCACGAGAATCTGAAATTTAGTTATCCTAAACTACTTTCGTGAGCACTCTCAGTCACAAACTCAGTAGGCGCAAACAACTCAAGTTGGCAGTAATTATAAAGTTACTAGCAACAACATCACCAACGTTATAAATTTATTTCGCCGCTTAACAAGCAACACCACCTATCTCAATTTTTTGAAAATTCACAGAGGAAGAAAATATTCAATTATTTGCAAACAACGACGAATATTTCTGAATTTTTCCCTTCATCTCATATGAACATTGAGACCAAATGTTCCACAAAAAATCTTACACGAAGTTATGGAAATCAGTTTCAGTTATGCTGACATCCCGTTTATAAGCAACACGAGGGAAATTGATACGGATCTCGTAATTTTGAATCGCAGTCAGATGAGAAGACGACACCTGAGCTGGCATCCCCTCTCCAAACTTCTGCACCACACCAAAGGGAAGACGTTTGGCCACGACATCAAATTTAACGTGCTCTGGTCCCACATTCAAGTCGGATCTTCAGTGGAAACGGGTCTCGAATCTGGAACCCTCCGGCCCCAAACCGAGCCTTACCACTAGACTACCGCAGCCTTCTTCGGAAATCACACAACTTCAGTGTGAAATATAGTATTTTATTATACAGAATATCGATTGGTGTTTAAAACTAAATTTTATTCAAATAATAATAACTTTGTAGGGAGAACATTCCCGATGGTTAACAATTGCTTCATTTCCGTTTTTATAATCGTAGAATTATTTCCTTTATTCTGTCGGTGAAAGAGTGAAGTCAAATCATGTGATTCCGATCACTGGCACCACCTCTTGAAACTGATTACCCTCTGTCTTACGGTTTCACTTCCTCGCAATTAACTGTCTGTTTTCGAAGTCGCCGGCAATTAATTGTCGCGGTGTTCTCTTCAAATCCCAGGCGGCCATTGTTTTGGGTAACACATAAAATCACCCAATCGCCATCAATGGGTCATTCACCCTATCGAATTTATTGACAGGCCCATTAATCCAAGTCCTTTCACTTCATTTCATTTCATTAAACGTGAACTTGGTCTCAGTGAGAACATCATTATCGTGCAATCATCGCTGTGTTATGTGCAAATCGTCGCTGTGTTATGTGCAAATCGTCGCTCTCTTCTCGCTTTACTACGCAGGTGTTTTTAATAACTGTACAAGCAAATTATCGCAATCCAGTTGTGTAATTTTTGCAGATATAATAGTAGGACATACAATTAAGGATTAGTTGTTTTTAAAAGGGAATTTCTTGGTAAAACACTGAATATTTTATATAGGATTCGATGCTTACTTACAATGTATTTACGCATATAATTAATGTTTAAATTTTAACATATGACACAAAGATCATGTCGATCAAAATTATCGCAAGTGCAAAATTTACAATTTTTTTGCCCATGATTTTGGTTAAAAACATTTATATAGTTTTTTTAAAGTTTTTGTTATGCAGAGGTTCTGATCCCTGTTAGCATCTTCTGTTGGTCGAAGCATCTCAAATCCCGTGGTATCTTCTGTTGATCAAAGCAACTTTGGGGCACATGGGCAGCATCTGAGGTAGAAGACTGACTTGGCTCCCACATACGAGGGTAGGTTGCTTTCTAGATGAGGACTTGCAGGAGAAACGGTCCACATTTGTGTTTCGTTTGGGTAAAAATCATCTGCGTCGCTTACACGCTTCTTTGAGTGTAGTTTCAAAAGTATAAATGATTAATTCGTGAACTAAAAAACATGTTTAATTCTTCTCCTGCACCTCCTTAAGGAATCATACTTCTCTTCCTCACAACTCTTATCGATTCTGCTTTGCTTTTACTCACTTGTCCGGACTGCCTGTGTTTCAATCAACCCGTTTAATTTTACTGAATCATCCTTCCAAATTGAAACCAAGACCATTACCGACGATTATCGTTGTATGTCTAAAGGAGCAAATACCTGATTCTCCTTCTAAAAAATGAAGTCAAATGGGAATGGTTCGTGTTTTCCCACGATCCATCACACTCACTCTCTATGATGTATGCAGAAAAATCGCCCCTTGATTATCCTTCGGGCTGCCTTTATTAAATGACTATCAAAGAAGACCTCGTTTAGAGTTCTGTCAAATGCAATTCAGATTTCTCAGAAAGCAGATGTGACTTTCATGGAGGTCTAGGGGAGGAGAAATGAGCAATTCGATTATTTTAAGACGTTCTTTCAACCCTATTTCCTGGAATGGCTTATTCCAGTGAGGAATTATAGCGTGAGACTTGTGGCAGGCAAAGTAAGCATAAGCATTCGATGTCTAATTATTTGACTCGAATTGCAGATCATTGAATAGCAAGTGTATCCTTAATAAAGATAATTAAAACGTATAGGCCAATGATTCGAGTTAATATGAAGGTCCGAATTTTCAAAGTGCCACTTGAGTTTTTAAACGTTATCGCATTGATTTAAAAGTACGATTATTTAAAATGGATTACATTAATTCTCTTAAACTCACTAAAAATTCATACCAGCTTACGGAACTCAAAGACCTGTAATAGTCATGATTAAGGTCTTGTTTCTCTGCTCTTTCTGTCTACCTTCTTCCTGCGCATAAATTCTTACTAACAATAAAGTTTGCCTTTATTCGTGAACCTCTAATAGAAGAAGACCGTGGATGTATAGGGTTCTGTAGCGTAAGGTATACGAAACCTATCTAGCTTTTGCACAAATGACTGCAATTTAATTAAATGAATTATATATAATTATTCAAGGCAAACGATTTGCTTAATTGATTGAATTTTTTTATTGACGTCTGTTTTTATAAAATACATTATATGTTGAGGATGAACCTGGAATCATGGAGTAAGATAGCACCTCAAAGAAGGTTTTTATAACTTTCTTTATTATTCTAAAAGAAATTTTTTTTTTTGTATTTGTTAAATTATTGGGTTTTTGAATCTACTGAACTGTTAAAGTGAGAAATTACTATCTGAATAAAAAGTTTGCTTACTGCAGGCAAAAAAATCCATAATGTTATTCCAAAAATTAATACTCATATTGAATAATTTAATTTGATTTAATTAATACCCATATTGAATAA
>BGPR01003015.1:28261-58955 GCA_013235015.1 Araneus ventricosus
GAAAATAGCCAGATGGAATATTCTCCACTCGAAGATTTCGATCAAAATCTTCCCATATCTATATGCAACAATGTTGTCATATGGAAAAGATCTCAATATCAATTGTTATTCACATCAATAAAAGAAATTAACTAGCGAGGGTGATCTGCACTCGACATTCTCGTATCCTATAATATTCGTTTAGTTTCGTCGTGTCCCTTCACGTCCATGAAACCTATCCAATCCACAGCGGATGCGCGGGCTGTTTACAAACAAACGAGCGGCAACCCGCTAAGACAAGACTAATCAAGGACATGCGGCAGAGGCTCTTACAGTTTCCAACAACAAGAAAATATAGAACAGAATTTAAATAAAGTAAATGATAATTTAGAAAGTAGGAAATCTTATAACATAACAGAATTTATATTCTTAGACTTATTATATTTTCTAAAGTACTTAAGACATACAAGAAATAGTAAGATTTTAAGAATAAATATAAATAATAACATAAGATAATATTAATTGTATAAGATATAAATAATAAAAGTTTGAATAAATATAATATAGATATTACAATAAAAGTAAATGAAATAAGATAATAACAACATAATGAGCTTCTTCCTATAGTGAAGAGAATCGAATATATATGTTGGGCATCTTTCCTTTGAACGACTGATTCTAAAATTCGATATAGATCTATAATTTTGGTGTCAAGACCACATACCAAATTTCATTTATCTAGTTTGTAGCATCTTTGATTTACAGTGTTCACTTGCACAGTGGCAGACAAGTCGATAGACAGTTAACGGATTTAATTCGAAATTTGACACAAATGTAAAATGTTGATGTAAAGCTGGCACAGAGAAATTCTGAATTTTTTTTTCTTTAATTTGGGTCTGAAATTCGGTACAGATTTGAGATTTAGACAAAGGAACCATATGCCACATTCCACTCGTTCGTCTTTTTTGAGTTACATGCACAGGGATGGACAGACATGCTTCCCTTTCAATGGATTTCGTCCAATCCAACCGCTTCTGGGTATTATTCGTGAGTTGTTTAAATATTTACCCTTAATTCATGTAAGGTTGTGTGTTCAGAAAGTCTGGGGTAATTTTGATGAAACAATGATGCATTTTCTCATTATTCAGCTTAAAATATTGAAATGATACATGAATCCTAAATTCCTCTGGATAGAAACGGGATGAGTCATTTCAATACAAACTGACTCATGAAACTTTCATGTCCGGTATTTTTCAAAAGAAAACTGAACAAAACTGGGTCTAACAATGTAAAAATATGAAATGCCCTATGCTGTATAATCACTCTCACCAGGGGGCACCGCGAGTACGTGGATATGAGAAGTCGCCGGACAAATAAGCGGGTTCTCGCTCCTGATGTGGGTACAGTAATAGGGGGCCTCCAGTGAGGTTCTGTGTCCAATGCGCACAGGCGCATTTCCGCACATCATTAACTAGTGGAATTTGCGCACACATTGTAGGTTTACTGGACCACAATTACCTTTGGTAGGAAAACTTGGCGAACAACTAGAGGGGCAATAGACAATGCATACTTAAGAGAGTGATTAATGTGTGAGGGTTCTTTTCTATGAGATAATCACCATTTTCACAAGGGAAAATTGATAATTACATTATTCATATATGTTCAATTTATTTAATATATGGATTATTTATTGTTTAATTTAAATTATATCTGTATTAGTCACTTGTTTGAAAATAACACTTATTAAGGTCCTTAGCATTTTCCCACGGAAGCATCATTGTGTTATCAGGGGCACGAAGTGTCATTCTTCTACTGACATTGATTGATTGCCATATGTCCAAGGTTTTCAATGTGCCAAAGCCAAGCCAAATCATATAGACATCGATGAAGCTTACAGTACTGCAGCCTTTCCAACGCTTGTGCGCAAAGGACACTACTTAATGACTTATCGCAAATGCGACTGTGCGCAAGTTCCACAATACCCTCCAGTGATAGTGCGTACTTCCTTCCAGAGGGGTCGGGCCGTGGCCGGTGGTGGCTACAGGACTCCAACCTCAGTACTCGAGCTATCAAAGCGGCTGTCCTTGAGTTTTACCCGGATGCTACGGTAGGACGGAGTGATTCAGTTTATGATACTGTATAATCAAATGAAAAAAAAGTATTATATTCTTAATTTGTGAATTATTTTAGAAAATTCTGAACACTCTTTATAAATAAAGCAGAAACGCCTATTCTTTTATGGTATAGGAATAAAAAAAATAATGAATAAATTTTTATCAAATTTTGCTCACAAATACTGTAAAACATAAGAAAGATTTTAGTGAAATTTTCATCACAATTAATTGAATAGTTAATTTTTAATTAGTTGGAAACTACCTTTCCAATGTGCATGATCATTTCAAGCGTATAGATTATTAACTTATGGAGAAAATGAGCTTTCGGGGGTTTTTAAAAATTTCTTTTGTTCAATTGATATTTTCTTTTTAAGTAAAAAACGTTTTAGATGAGATAAAACGATTTTGCATATTATACCGATCGGCTGTCGAGAATTGCAACTGCACTTCGCCGACATCGGCAGCTGCGGAGGTCCCAGTGACACATGTAAACCTACTGGCGCTTGCACACACGCCGATTTCAGCCGATCGACTTCGCTCTCGTGGCGAAATAATAAAATTAGTAACATTTTGAAAAAAACATTGAACAATATTTTTAGGGATATTTTTTTTTCTTTGTTGATATTTTCAGTATAGGAATGAGAAAATTACTTATACACAAAGAAATTTTTAATGGATAGTTAAAAATAATGGTTCTCAGTGACGGATTAAGCTTGTTAAAAGACCAAGCGCTTTAACATTTAGGCGTCTCTGAAAATATATATATGCTTTTTTTTTACATTTGAACAAGTCGGTTTTTCTAATTTTAAAATAATATTAATGATTCCACATACATTCCATACTTTTATTTCTATTTTTAATTACATTTTGTACTTGCTTTGCTATTTATTTTTAATTAGCTTAATAAATCTTTGTTGAATAATTGCAATGCCTTAAAGTTAGTTATAGTTAATTTAACATAATTTTCTAATGAATTTTCATTTAACATAATTCGCTTTTAAATAAAAATAATTCTCAAAACAACTTTACTCTCCGACAGCCTTAGAAATAAATATAAATTTATTGTTTTCACCTTGATTTCTCCCTTAGCTTTGATTTATTAACGCAATAAATGGAAATTCAAATTTTTTCGAATGTTGAAGTGATCGCTTTCCACAGTGTCAGATTATTATCACAAGAATTCTTAATATTAACACATTAAAATTTGGTTGTATTGCCAAGTTAATTTTTAAGGTGTCCGCCTACCTTGCGAACCCATTTTCTGCCGAAAATCCAAAACATTTTTTTCGTTTCACTTCACTTATTTCTTTATGTAATCCCAAAACTTATTTCATTTCACTAGAACGATAATCGGAAATGAAATTAGAATCCTTTTATTAAAACTTAATAGCTGAAAATGAAAAACTAAACAAGCAACAGTATTTTTGTACAAGAATGTACAAAAGGGCACAACAAAGAAGCGTTTTTCATTGTTCTGATTTAATATTTATTTCTTTTTAGTTGCGATTTAGAGTTAGTTTAGTTTGAATTAGCCGTCTTTGGCGACCAGGCTTGTTCGACGGGAATATGATTTCAATTGAATCTTGTATAATTTTATATTCATGGATGCTTTAACAACGTAATTTTAAACTTCAGATTGCTGTAGATTATTTAACCCATGTTCTGTTAGTGGCCTTGCACCTATTTTTTTCATTGTTTACATGAACGTAATGGAGTCGAATAGCTGACCATACTATATGTCATCTGATCCCAAAACTTCTTTTATTTTACTAAAACGATAATCGGAAATGAAATTAGAAACATTTTAGTAAAACTTAGTAGCTGAAAATGGAAAACTAAACAAGTATTTGTTTTTCATTGCGTTCACTTAATAATTCACTTAGTATTTATTTCTGATTAGTTGAAATTTAGTTTAGTTTTAAGAACTAAATAACACTTGAACTTTAATTAATTTATGAGCCAATATAGGCTTTCGAGGCAATGTGCCTGAATTTTGTATAATGTAAACTGTCGTTTTATATGACGTTCAACAAACATTGACAATTTCCTAAACTAAAAAATTAATTTACTACTTAGAAATTATGTACGATTTTTATCAGGTATTAAAGCACATTTCACATTCGAATAAATGCATAAAAGTTGAAATTATATTATTGTCGAATTTGTCGGTTTGTATTTCATAATTCACACATTTTTATTAAAAATTTCTTGTTCCGTTCAAATTGATCTCCGATATTTCGGCGACAATTTTAGTATATGAGAAAGGTATTTTTAACTAATCTTCACAGGAAAATAAAAAGAAAAATAAAACATTTGTTAAACTATTTTTTGAATTGAAAACAAGCATAGATCATGTTGGTTTGAAAAATTAATATTATATATTTTTCATTTGCGCTTCATATTAGTTCAGTATTTGGCATTAAATTAACTCGATATTACTTAAGTTATAATATACTTTCGTCAATTCAAAACATTTTCATTATGATAAATTCAGATGTAAATATTATTATCGATTAAATATACTAATAATAAAGGTACATAGTAAGTTAAGTAAAATTAATATTTCAAAAATTTATTTAAATACGTAAAAAATTTTTAAAGTATTTAAATAGTGATTTTATTTTGTGATATGTTGGTTAATTATTGTGTTATTTTTCAAGTATGGTAGAAGAAATTGATAATGTATTCGAGAATGACCAGATGTACATCCGAAAACCGATCGACACGAATCGGTGTGTGCGCAAGGAACGCATCGTCTGCAAAAGTAGAGCATTTTCAAACCGGTCTACAAAAATCGGTGTGTGTGCAAGTAGCCTAAGGCGAAAGTATTTTTATCCGGAACAACGCCGGATATGTTAGCTAGTCAGGGGTGCAGTGGAACGGAAAGGCGCCGAAACGCCGATCCGGCACTGCTTTTTAAATTTTTAGTTTGCCGTAAAGCCATTCTGGCGCCGTTTTTCTTTTTTACGAGAAATAAATAGGAAGAAAAAATGTACAGCACCTCCTTAAAACAGAGCGATCTTTGTCTAATCTTTTATCTGGAAAATATGATGGATATCTATAATAAACAAAAGTAATAAAGTAGTAACTGGCAAGGGGTGGCTGGCAGGGGTTCAAAGTATTGAGATCACAAACATTTAAACGTACTTTTATACTTTGAGTTTGAAAAGTGACGATGTTTTCTATATTAGTTATCAATGTGATGATTTTACTTTCACATTACTTACCTTTTGTATAATTCGAAATCGACATAATTTTTTTAAAGAATATTCTTTAACAACTTCATTATATTCACTACTGTTTTGAACTACAGTGAGCATTATGTTAATGTTTGATCAAAAATAAAACTATAACTGTAAAATATGCATTGTTTCAGTGTTTTCGTTCTATCATTTCACGATTTCAACGCCTAGATAAAATAATTACACATTTCAAATGCAAAAAATATTTTATTGTGGCGTGATCCCCTTCTTACCCTCAACAACATCGCCCACGTCAGAGGGTTCCGGCATTTCTTCATTTACGCCCGCACCACTGCAGCTAGTATTCCATAAAAAATTTATATAACAAAATTATATGTGTTCCCTTTCCTCACTTCCACAAGGATTTGATATTAACTTTGGTGCCAGTTCCTTATAAAAGACGGATAAATCGAAAACTTCCTCATTTAGTATCGCGAAACATTTACGTTAAGGCTCGAATAAGCGTGGACTGTTCCAGTGTCTCATATCCCACAACTCAAAAATAAATTCCACGAATTTCCAGTGTCCACTTTCCTAGTATGAAATAAAATTTTTTTAAATGTAAAAAAGTATATGCCACTTGTCACTCCTATTAGTTCAAGATGCTCTACAATATTCATACGATATCTTTACGATATGCGGCATTCGTAGCAACATTATGGCGATACGTAAAATATCTTGTGTCAACATCGTCAATGTGGGAACTTTTCGGGTGATATTCCATTTGGAAGGTCCATTCACCGTCCGTTGACCTTCAGATGCAACAATAACTTCCATCCATAGGGAGGGGGGGGGGCCCTATAAAATGTAACGATCGGGAGGTATAAGTTTTGTGCAATTAACCCGCGTTCCAATAAAGTACCACTTCACACACAATGGTTGCCAATCAAAACAAAAGGTCTGTCGTGTCTCGTCCCGGCGCTACATGTAAACAAGACGGGAAGTAATATAAGGAGGGTACGGAATTCGTGAAATGTGGACTCTTACACCGCCTGATGTCGTAAAACAGACAATGTACAAACAGTTCTTGAAAGTTTATTGGCGTATTCGATCACAGGGATTTCTCTTTCAATATGTTTTAATTTTAAGAAGCAATAAGTTTTTATTTGATGTAGCGCTCATTTGAAAACGGCGTGATCAATTTTAAGTAGCCAGACAATTTTGTGGTTAGTTGGCGGATAAGGTTTAATGACACAAGAACTGCAAAGAACGCTACGATAAAAACAAACACAATAATTATGAAATTCTTGTTAAATAGATGCACTGCAAAATATTATAATTCAGACTCTTAAGAAATAAAAAAAAAAACGCTTAGATGGAATAGATAGAAACTGATGTCAATCTATGGGAAATTAAAGTGACTCAGAATCTTTAATTTCTGCCGCCTGTATATGTTTTAAGCTTTAATTCTAAAAGCTGTAGAAAGAATGCAGGGTTGTTATAATTAAAGTTCGCTTATTCAGAAAGCCCTGGGGCCGGTTCCGAGGCTCCGAACAAAACACAATTTCACAAGTATGCAGTGCAGGCGATGAGCTCTGTGAAAACCGAAAGAGAAAGGAGGAAGAAAAAATAATTAAAATTTTCTTCAAAAGATCCCTAGCCAATACCTGAAATGATTTTGGCAGATATTTTGTTAAATAATCAAGGAAAATTCATTTCATTGTTATTAAAATCACTATTCGCTCATTCAGATAGCTCTAGAGCAGGAACTTAGATTTGGCGCAGAGCCACCTATTGACGAAATGCTAATTTTGGGGAGCAAGGCGGTTACATAACATTATCTATACTGCATTCTAGTGAACTTTTGTTTCGTCTGTAGCATAGAACCGGTCCTAGAGCCTTCTGAATAGACGAACTTTAATTATAACAACCCAGTATTAGCACGTTAATCGCCCCGCGAAGCAAGTGTGTCTCACAGATAATGTATTTGTTCGGGCCGTATGAATCACGCATGCTTCACATGTAATCTTTTGCTTTTTTATCTGTAGCTCAGTGACGATTCACACTGTCCATATAAATACATAAGGACTAAAGCATGGCTTGCTAAACAAAATAAGCTGGTTTATCTACGCAAAGGCAGCCATTTTTTATCTAGGAGGCCTTAAGACAAACTTGTCTCGTTCGCTTGACTTCGTTCAAAAACATTATTTTTGACAGTTTTTGTCAAAAAATAATTCTGTCAATATTTTCATGATTGTGCATGTATAATGAGTCAGTTGTTTCTCGTGGCCTCGCAGGTCGGAAGAATTTTTTCTATTGTCGCGACCTGCTGTACAAGGGCAGAGTGTAATGATGACCCTCTCAAATTTTCACCAGATATTTATTTATTTACTAGTTGAATAGCCCGTTGCTTGAACGGAGTACAAAAATTTGCCCCGTCGATGCGAGGGGCACAGCATCCCCGACATGGGGGCCCGGACACCCCACTGGACAAGGACACAGAATGACATCTTCTGTTAGTCAAAGCAATCTTGGTGCAGGTAAGGTAGAAGTCTGATTTAGCTCCTATATACGGTGACAGGTTCCCTTCGTGGAGAACTTTCAGGGGAAACTAACCCACATTTGCATTTCCTTTGAAGGAAAATTATGAACACGTCTATCAGCCTGCCTAACCGCAGGAAGCAATTCCTTACTTTAGCGCATATCTGTCTACCAAATTTTTAAACTATAGCTGGCTAAGAGCACAGCCCAAGGTTATAAGCCTCTTCCTCCGATTCACATTCCTCAGTCATACCATGCTAGAGCCCACTAGGCCACCGGTGGTCTTCCTCAAAGAGTAAATGTGTTGGTGAGTAAAATATATAAGTCTAAACTCGGATATGAGCTAATATGACATCATTTCTTCGTATTGGAAAACCAGAACCTAGAAAATTGTATGAATGTCAACAGTCTTGACCTATATAGTATATCTTTTACGAGTTCCAGAAAGCACCGGAAAATGGAATAAAATTTAAGAAATCTAATGCATCATTTCGTCCGTACTGTTTTAACCATGAAGAGTTTCGAAATCACATCAAATATGACGTCTATGACATCATTTCTTCATATTGGAAAACCAGATACCAGAATACACTGTCAATGATAACAAACTGGTCCTGTGCTTTGTTTATACATGTTCTAGAAAGTACCAGAGAACGGAAGGAAATTTAAGGAACCCAATGTGTCGTTTTATTTGCACTTTTATAATCTCGAAGAGTTTCGAAATCACGATTTGTTTTGGCGGTGAGAAAAATCTGAAAAAAGGCTCGAAATCGGAAGAAAATGCGCTGTCTCCTGACAAAAGAAAGAATCTACAAATTGGCGTGGAAGCGACCGACACGATCTTACATCAATTCCATTGTTTTTAGAAAATTTTCACTTTCAGCAAATGCGCATGTACGGATGCAATGCATGGCCATTATCATTTAGTATTCGGTGTCAGTTATCGTTTTCAACAATTCAGGAAATCAAAAAACTGAAGACAATAGAAATCTTTTGCTATTTCAAATCCAACCACTTGCGATGGAGAGATGTGCTAGGCTTAGTTATTTTCTTCTAAAATAACCATGAAGATTATTTTTGGCACAAAAGGCTAATTTCACGATAAAGCATGACCCGTACATTTTTTTCGTTTCCTATCTTGCATAAATAATTTGCATCCATGGACAGGAATTACTTCTGCAGTCAGAACTTGATAAGCGATGATCTCATCGGTCATTCCATTGTGATATTACAAGTGGGATGGCGATATATACCGTTAATAATAATTCAAAACAGTTATGCATTAAGGAAGCAACTTCTGACTACTTATTTTTGTTTATTTTATTTGCCCATTTGTTAAAAGCAAATGCATACAATAAGGAAAAAACTCCAGATACAGAGTGTATGGCACAAAATGGTCATCAAAGCCATAAAGAATGAAAGCTGTAATCACAAAACCTTAAAAACGTTGAAAACAGTACTAGGAATTTAAAATTCACATACAGTCATCTTAAAAGCATTAAAAATCATATTAAGAATTTAATAGTTGTAAACACTGAACGTGAAAAATATATTAAGAATTTAATAGTTTTAAACACTGAACCTTAAAACATAACATAATAAACATCCCAGCAGCGCAAATATCCCCTAGATAACATCAAACCAGCCTATCTGAAACAGTAGCAAGAAATTGACACTTGACACGAATGAAGAACGACTCTAAATTAGTTTATTTAATTTAGGTTACCATATAATTGTGCGGACATTACTTTGTCATATGGTAAAATCACATGACATGAAACATTTAAACATTACTAGAATGGGCTCATTTAGAGAACTCCCTGGTTACAGAGATAATAGTCACTAAATTCTTTACACACAAGAGAATAAAAATTATTAAACATTGTGAGTTCCAAATTTAACACGTGTGTTTAAAGCATAGGATAGCAATGCAGCCATTTTGAACAGGAAATTTAAATCTCCATCGACAGTTAAAAGCAAATATTCAGGCAGAAACCCCCCAAACAATTTTAAAGTTAATGAGATATTTTTCAATATAAAAAAAGATAAAGGGAACTCTTATATATCTATCTTTTTCGGCTATTTTATATTAAATTTATTAAACAAATCTTGGTGCAGCCATGTTTAGCTAAATATGAAATTAAAGTAATGTGTCAAATTAACTAATTATCAAATTAACTGTTTGATTAATTAAAATTAACTATTAACTTAAATAAAATTAAATATTTAGTTAATTGTGACGATATCTTCACTAAAACCTTTTTTATGGCTCATAGTATATGCTAGCAATCTTAATCTTGTAATGATCTAATAATTATCTTAATTTAAATAAAAGTTATTATGTCTGTATGTATGCTCCACATCTCCTCCTAAACCACTGGACTGATTTCAACAAGACTTTGCACACTTTTTATTTAAGACAAGAGAAAGTTCACCATAACTCTTCGAAGTCCAAAAGTTACTTACAATTTCAGTTAATTAAAAATACAGCAAGGCGTTTTTCCGTGATATCTTTGGAAATCTCACGAAACTATTTTTACACCTTATTAATTTTTTTTTTAAAATTAGCATTTCGGAGACAAAAATTTCATTTCCATACAATTTGTTTCTCTCATTTTAATATTTTTTCAAAATTAATTTTATACAGAATTCGTAACAATATTCTTTATTGTTAAAGAACAAGAATAATACGAATATATATAGTTGCAAGAATACATTCACAGAATTCTGGACTAATGCTAAAAGAAAATTTTAAAAGTAGACGATTAACAATTTATATCAGGACCAAATAATGATTGATTTATTTTCATTCTTTAAATTAATTGAATAATTAACTAGTTAATTTAATTGTTTCAAAGTATTCATTGAAACCTTTCTTTCTTTTACTTTAGTACTTGTTAACGAAATTTGAAGTACCTATATAACAAATAATAATGTATGGAGAAAACGGCTGTTTTTAAAAATCGTCTGTTTCAATTGATATGCTCATTTTAATTAAAAAAGCTAATTAATTTTTACATTAAAATATTAAACATGAAAACATTTTAATCCGGAGTAAAGACAGTATATCAAATTGTTTACCTTATAAAAAGTGGAAATGAATGAGGCTGATGGGAACTCATAACTTCTAAGTAATTCTTGCTGTCAAAAAACTTTCAATAAAAAGTAGTTTGTTATGATAAGATGATAATTCTCCTACTTGAAATTTTCTTACTACCTTCAATCGTAACGGAGCTATGGGGAAAAGATAAATTGGGGGGAATTGAACATCGCTTTTCAGCTTATAACTTCTAAGCAATTGTAGCTGTCAAAAAACTTTTAATATAAAAGTTGTTCGTTATGACTATGTGATAATTCCCCTAATTGAAAGTTTCTTTCTATCTTCAATCATAACACAGTAATGGGGAAATTGTAAATTGACGGGCTGGGGAATTGAATATCGCTTTTCAGCTCATAACTTCTAAGCAATTTTAGCTCACAAAAAATTTAATATAAAAGTTGTTCGTTTTGATAAGGTGATAATTCGCCTAATTGAATTTTTTTTCCTATCTTTTGTCGCAACAGAGCTATGGGGAAATGATAAAATGGGGGAGGGGATTGAAAGTGGCATTTTGGCTCATAACTTCTAAAAAATTGTAGCTATCAAAAAAGTTTCATTACAAAAGTTGTGTATTATAAAGAGGAAATAATTCGCCTATTTTGAGTTTTCATTCTATCTTCAATCGTAAAGGAATTATGGGAAAATGAAATTTTCAGCCCCCCATCATTTCCACCCCCTTTTAGCTGGCTAGCCCATCTACAAACTCGGTCGATATTTTCACCGAACTTACAACATATCCCTCGCCGGTTAAAATCTAATCAAAATTGCTCTAGTTATCGTGTTCACAAGATAACATGGGCAAAAGCGTTATATATATACGTCTCTATCAATAATAAGGAAAAGAACATCTCGCCTTCTATTCTCATAAGGATTAGTGCTACAAGAATGAAAGTGGGTGGAAGAGACTGCAAATGACGAGAGCTTTCCAACAATGGGTAACATGCATAGGTTAAAACGTACTTTAAGTTAGGGGGAGAGGAGGGGAAGGGTGGGAAAATCACTTTTCAGCTCATAACTTCTGAGCAATTGTAGCTATCGAAAAAGTTTAAATGTAAAAATTGTTTGTTATGATAAGGCAATAATTCGCCTAATTTGAATTTTCTTTCTATTTTTAATTGTAAAGAAATTATGGGAAAATGAAAATTGGATAACCCATCTACGAACTCGACCGAGCTTCTCACTATCCTTACAACATATCCCATGGTGGTCAAATTTACATCAAAATTACTCCAGTTATCGTGTTCACAAGTTAACATGGGAAAAGCGTTATATATATATTAATATAACTTATTATATATGATCATACAGAAGCAAAGTAAACAAGACATATCAAGAAGCAAATCCTAAACTAAAAAGTCATCATTTGAACAATACAACCAAATATATATATATATATACTTTTTAACGAAGGGTGGTTTTGGGTTCTAGGGGTCATGATCGGTGAAGTGCAGAAATTTTTCCGAAAGTCGTGTCATGAGAACCATTGCAATAGGTAGACTTCCTATAAGGAATCTACCTAAAATTATATAAAGAGAATTTTTGAGTTGCTGTGTTCATAAACCATAGCAGGAAAATTTCTAATGCTGCATTTATCTAAAATTAATTAATGCTGTATGTAGTGCTTCGGGGCTCCAGATCTCTTAACTCAGCAGTTGTCGCGCAGAGCTTGGCGACATCTCTTTTAAGGCCGATAGGGGGCAGTACTTTGGGGGCATTGAACTCAGGGGTGCCTGTGAACTTGGGAGCGGACCGGCCACCGCAAGCGAGGGATAGAGAGATTTTGGGGAGAGAAGGGGCGAGGTGGGATTTCGGTTGCTCTGCACGATAGCTGCTTCTATTTCTCGCTGAGGAGAGTGGAACTACCTACAGTATATGTGTTTTCTCGTTGAGGAGAGTGAGAGACCACTTGTGAAAGGTTGATTAACATGGGTGAAGGCTCCAATAAAAGATTTGGCTTGCAATCCAGTTTCTTTCATTTTAAAACGAACGTTCGAACATCACACTGTATAAGTGGTTGTGATATTTGTAACAAATATATATATATATATATTTCTAAAAGTAATAAAAAAGTGGTGGCAACGCGATATTTGTCTTTAACGAACGTTGCTTAGCAAGGCAGAAAAAAGATGTTAGTTTTTAAAAAATTGGAGGAGATGTGGAAAATAGTCTAGGCAAAAGATCGGTCTTTGTGAAAAAGTATTCAATAAATGTGTTGTTTTCTGTGAAGAAGACTTAAAATACTTCCTGTAATACAGTACAGTGGTTTTTCGTGCTGCAGATTGAAGGTGGTTCAATTTTGCTTTCTTGCATACGAAGTAAAAAGAAAATATGGCAATCACCAAAAAAAGAAAATTCGACAAGAAGATTTCGATTATGTCCTCTTTCGAGACCTCCCTGAGTTAAAGAAACGCGTATTTCGGATTATGTCTGTATGTATGTGATCACGATTACTCAAAAATGAAAAGAGCTAGATGAATGAAGGAAGGTATTTACGTCCAAATCATAAACCTGTATCAAATCCCTCAAACGGAAGTTCAGCCAAAGGGCTTCTCTGTTTGTCAGTCCGCATCTGTGTGAACTCAGAAACGCGATCAAGTTTGTACCTAATCTGTGCAAGAGAAGACATATTATTGCAAACTGCACACTCAACTTTTTATGTCATGACGAAGCTAAACACAAAACTGTGGCGCAACGAGCTAGATCAACGAAACTTGACATTTGATTTTATCATCAGGACTGTATATGTTATCAACTTTACGACCAAATTATCATGGGGTTGACTGTCTGTCGGTATATGCAGGGTGCTCCAAAAAAAAGTGGCCAAACTTTAAGGATAAGTCAGGAATACGATAAGCATTATTTCGTACGCCTGACCTACCCTCAAAGTTTGACCACGTTTTTTTTAAATCACTCTGTATGTTAGTGTGTAGGTGAACACGACAACTCAAATACTCGGATAGCAAATGAATGAAAATTGGCATGAGATTTTCACAATATTGTAGATGTGTATCAAATCTACGTAGATCTGTATCAAATCTGCGTAGATCTGTATCAAATCTGCATAGATCTGTATCAAATCTGCGTAGATCTGTATCAAATCTGCATAGATCTGTATCAAATCTGCGTAGATCTGTATCAACTAGTCAATGAGAAGTACTGTTTGAAAATGTATGTACTCGATTCTCTTCACTGTACAACGAAACAAGCCCAAGACTAGCCACGCAGTGCAAATGAAACAGGAAGCCGATGGAAAAACACTACCTCTGGTTTCAGGGCAAATTGCTTAACCCTTTCCTGTCCGGCGATGCCATTTGTCTGCATCGGAGTTTTCTGGTCTTAATACTAATCAACATATATCATCACTTGCGCTCATATTGCACTTACATTTTCCAAGATGGCAACATGATCTACATACAGATAGCAATTTTTTTAATTAATTAAACTGGATGAAATCAATTAATTAAGCAATCTAGATTAAATGAAAAATTTTAAAAGTGAATATTTCTAAATTGTTTTTTTTCATTGTTTATTTTTTTTACTAACAAATAATTTGGACTGGAGAGAGTTGAAAGATTTTCAGTAATGAATCCGACATCCATGAACTGGCGGTTGATTTCCAATTGCGTAACTGCGTCTAATTTTCATTTTATTCTAAGTTTTGCTCTTACTAAACGAAGTAAATCATCTAAGTGCAAAATTTTTCCGGTTATTATTTGAAACGGTCACAGCACTGTACGCTGTAAGAAAATGAGTTGAAATTTAAAATGCACGAGATATTTAAAAGTTCATTGAATGCTTTCTTTTGGATGGCCGTTTTAATCCCCTTTTCTAAATTTGCATTTCAGAACATGAGAATGCGAATGGCGCATAGGGCCGGATTAACCCCTTTAGGGGCCTATAGGCAATATAAGTTCCGGGGATCCCAACCCCAACTTCTGTAACCATATACTTTTTATTGATATTAGTTTATTTCCTATGTAAATAGTTTTTCAGTATCAAATATTATAACAAACTGCAATAACAAAACATTTTTTTTACACGTTACCTAAAAAAATTGGTTTTAGTGTCTCGAGTATGAAAGATTAAAACTAAAAGTAATTTTAAATAAAATGGTTAAAAAAATTACAAAACTTTTTTAACGCGATTTCTAAAACAAAATTTGCCCGGACTGTTAACTTGTGACTCATTGATCTGCTAATGAATTTGAAAACATGAAAAAGAACAAGAATAACGCTCTGAAATGTAAACGATACCTCATTTTAGTTTCAGTAAGTCCGAGTATACACAGCTCTTATAAATCAAATGAAAGTCAAGAAAATAATTTTAAAGAATAATAATCTCGGGCCCCCGAAAGTTGCGAGGCCCATAGGCAGTTGCCTACATTGTCTATTTAATAACCCGGCCCTGACGACGTAAAAAAAAATTAAGGAGATTCGACCATCTAGTCCGAAACTAACTCTGGTCGAAGCAACGTCATGCTTTAGGTTTGATTCGTCTGTCTTTATTTATTTATTGTACAGAGTTGTAACTTTCGCTACAGGCACAAGCTTGGTATCGTTACTAGTGCTACAACAAATGAAACAAATTAAAGAGTTTTACAAAAGAAAATATGAAAAAAACTTTTAAAGAAAAGGCAAAAGCAAGTGGGGAAACAAACAAAGAAAATTATGAGGAAAAATGGATTATATATTATTATTACTCTGTCTTTATATTATTTTTTAAAATTTACTCTTAATTACAAAGCAATGATAAAATTCATATAAAAATGTATTTAGCATCGTCACAACGCGCGGTGTATAACTGCATTAACTAAAACCATGAAAGGTATTGTAAACATGCTTAAAAAATTTATTAAAACTAAAGAGAACATTGTACGGAAATAAAATGCATATCACAGAAATGCTAATTTTTTTTAATTTTAAAGTGGTGCAAAAATAATTTGTGTGGAATAATATGCCCCGAAGTTATGGAGGAGAAACGGTGAAATATCCAATATTTTTTATTTAAAAATTTAATTAAAATTTTGGAAAATTGTTTTAGTAAGCACCTACTACCCATGAACTAATTGCCAAATTTGATAGCTCTAGGTTTAAAGATCCTGTAGAGCGTTTTGAATTATTTTTGCATCATGAATGCCGCATCATACCTCATCACACAATTTACAGGTAGTAACCAGCCTATATTCATTATCCTGTTAAAGACATACGAAGAAATCAAAAATCTGATAAAAATGATCATTTTTCTCCTTTGGACTGTTTTACTTAATATTACATCAGTTAAATAGTCATCAGAGTGCCAATAACATTATTAGAATCCACTGGACACCTGTGCCATTTACAGTTTTAATTAATATGCATCATTACTATGACTGAATTATCATCTGATAAAGATTGAATTATGTTTACACTAAGGCCCATTTTACTCTCTTGTTCATTTTAGAAACTTATTTGTGCTAGTCTTTTCCCCATATTCTAGTCCAGTGGCTAATCCAGGATTTTGGTCTGGCTGAGGCTATAAAAATGTTGTCTCATTGTGACCTCATGACTTATGTAAGTCAAAACGCTTTAACTTTACTCACCCTACAATAAGAATCACAAAGGACACTACAATATTTTCGATAATTTAATAAAAACACGATGAAATAACAGAGAAAAAATGTTTTCGATCGCTTTAACGTTACAAGTATGAGTGGAATGACTACAAAAGCAGGAAAATTTTCGAGCCTGTCAAGCCAGAAAGCAATGTTGCCACGTTTTATTTTAAAAAAGAGAGAGAGTAAGAACAAGCAGGTGTAGTGATTTGAAAAAAAATCAAAAATTTTGGCTTCTCTCTGAGGGGGAGGGGCCTCATAGCAGCCCCCGCCGTAGATTCGCCTCTGTTCTTGGCAAACGTCTAAGGTTCAACATGAAGTTGCATTGCATATATTACTCTCTGGAAATCAATTCAAGCCTCTTTTGAAAAGACGTTCCACTTACCTTCGCAAGGTATTGATATGCGCAAAAAATAATTTTATCACATGCTTTAAACATGCATACCAATAATTGTATCACATGCTGCTGTGTTTCTTGGCCCAATAATTACGCTGCATACAACCGTCTTGAACTGCTGCAAATGGCAGAAAATGTCTGCACATCTGGAATTACAAACAGAACATGTTTATATGAAACTTGCAATATGCAGAGGTGTGCAAGAAAATTGCATCATATACTGCATGCAATGTTTAGCACGGAAAAAGTAACTACGCCGAAAACAGCCACCACGAACTATTGCAAATAATAGAGAAATAAAATGTCTGCACAGTTAGAACTACAAAAAAAAAAAAACGTAGTTAAAATTAAACCTGTAATCTAACACTGAAATGAAATTTATGTTTGGCACTTTAAACAATAACTAAGCTGTATACAACCATCATGATATGCTGCAACTAATAGAAATAGAAAGTGTCTGCACAGCTGGCACTACAACAAGACATATATTTTAATTTAATTTCTCTCAGTAGTACTTTTATAGCACTGTACGGCTGACGCAATTACTGGCAATGTGTGTTTAAAACGCTTTTGCGAGTTTTTGCATAGAAAATGAGGGTGATACAAATTTATGCACACCTCTGTAAGCATATCCTCAGTTTGAAAAACATTATCGTAATTTATAGATTGGAACTCTCAGATTTGTATCGCAGTTTTGTTAACACCATCATTGATTAGAATAGATAAAAACAAGTTTAACTGAAGCTTAATAAAAAAAAACCTCTTTGGAGTAAGAGTAAACATATATATCGTGAAGATCAAAGGTGGGAGGGAAATCTCATCATGAAAATACCCTAGTACGCACTGGGTGGCAGGTTCTTACTGTCTCTTTTCTCGGCCTCTTTCGGGCCATCACTCCCGAGGATCTCCGAACATGCCGATAGCAGCCGAAGGCGATATCATCCTGTTGTTGTCACGGGTGTTATTATTTGGACGATGAGATACAGGGTTTTATTTTCCACCAGATTGGAGATTCGATATTAAACCCATTCTCAGCCCACCAGAAGGAACGTAATAATTTCCACACGAGAAAGAGAGGCTTTTATTTATTTCTCATCTCTTCCCCGGGGGGAGGAATGAAGAAAGAGGATCGTTCGACGGAGAAATAATGATAAAATGCTGTAAGTAATGCGAGGAGCCCGCCTTGACCTTCAGGAGGTCCGAAGAGGGCGCTCCGTGATCAAAGAGCGAGGGCGACCTCTCTGGCCCACGCGCTGCTTCGTCACGTTCTCCGGAAAAGTAAACTGATTGAATAATTAACATCTGCTCATTAATTCAGGGATACTTAGCACTAGAACTAAGACATCCGTCATCTCGACGGAACTGGGATGTTTTGCTCGATAATTACCAAGAGACGAAGGGAACCTATGCAGGGGTCTGTGAGGACATTTAATTCATGTGGAGGTACAATTCTTCGAATAAATGCAGATTATCCGAGAATTGTGGGACACATTTCAAAAATAAATTTAAAAAATTAATAATGTTACAAATGCGATTTTTTTTTAATGAAAGAGAAATAAAGTTTTTTTTTTCTGATAGGTAACGCGGCGTTACGGGAAAACTACTCAGCTTTCACACTACACTTGAATTAAAAAATTAAAGAGCGTAAAGTTCCCTAGAAATACATGCCTTTATTTTTCATCTAGCTTTAATATTTTCGCAGACAATGGCTCTCAAAAATGGGAGATTTTCAATAATTTACGGCCACCTAGACCACTGTAACGGCGTGTTTCCTATCTGAAAAAAAAAAATTGAAATGCGCTCTCATTTTATTAAAAAAAAACGTAGTTGTAACATTATTAGGTTTTTTTTATTGATTTGTGAAATGTACCCCACAATTCTCGGACACCCTGTATATCCTGTCCATATATAAATTCAGGTTTTATTCAGGGTGTAATAGGAGATGTGGCTGCAACTTTAAGGAGTGCCAGAACACGGTAAAAGTTACAATTTTCTTAATACATCACGTGGTTGGAAGCCAGGTGGTTCGGCGTAAATTAGGAGAATACTTGGTTTCCATATCGACGGATCGGGAGCGTTGGGCATAGCCTTTGACCTCTCATATCTTGGGATTTCTCCTAAGATTCCGACTAACAAGGGGAGGGCACGACTCGGGAGATTCAGATCGGGATTAAACTTTGCATATTAGTGGTATACCTGTAGGGTGTTCACCCATTAATCTACTAAAGTGCAATGACCAGCTAATTCGGAGAAAATAGCCCTCAAACTTTGGTCGCAGCTTATATACGAGTAAGTGATCACAAGCATTCAGCGGCCGGATGGCTCAGATGTTAGAGTTCTCGTCGGAGTTCTAAAAATAATTAATATTTTGATTTTTCGTTTAATTTGAAATCATTTTGCAAAAAAATAAAAATGATAAAAAGCACACCCAGGATCGAACTGTTGACCGAGCGGACAGCAAGCGAGAACTTTGACATCTGAGCCATCCTGCCGCTGACAGCTTGTGATCACTTACTCGTATATAAGCTGTGACCAAAGTTTGAGGGACATTTTCTAGGAAATGGCTGGCCATTGCACTTTATTTGATTAATGGGTGAACACCCTAAAGGTATGCAACACATATGCAAAGTTTCATCGCGAACTGAATTTGCCGAGTCGTGCCCACCCCTTGTAAGACTAAGAGCCAGGCTAAGCCGCAGAGTTGCTCAACGCGAAGAGTGACTTTGATATTTTTGGCGCATTAGTTTTAAAATAAATGTTTTGTAAGATTTTGAATGGATATTTTTTGACGCAAGTGCTATTTTCAGCTATGTTGCGCAAAGACTATTTGAAATAAGAAGCAACTAGGACGAGTTATAAAAAAGTTGCAAAGAATAAAATCATTTAAAAGTAATTGAGAATTACCGTTTAATGCAGTTACAGCTGTCAAAGAAACAATACGCTCTTGAAGAAATGTAAAGCACATAAAAAATATTCTTTCATCTCTAAAAATCAGTCATTCTAGTGTCACTCTCCCTCTATAAATGGTGTTTTCCAAGAAGGGTTTAGGTGTGTCATCCTGGTAAAGTTATATCCTCTCATGTTGGGTTCTTGTAGATGTTTCATAATAAGAGTATAAAAGTAGAGATATATTCTGAGGTTTCTTTTATGCTATATTTAAGAAGCCTTCGTCTTCTTTGTCACAAATATTTTGGTGATCTCTACCTGTTTACTTCTACAATCCAGTTCGAGCCAACAAATACATTTGAAAAGGGACTCTTTGAAATAATCACTTTTACGTAAAAAGTTTATCTATAAATCTCTTCAATGCGTACAGAATATAACCAAACAATAAACACTCTTTGCTGCTTGTCGAAGTGTGAAGCCCTTCGATTCGGGATCCTAAAATAAAGATGCTGTCAGTGGCTTCAATGCAATCCTCAGTTCCGGTTCTTTCGAGATTCTGCAGATATCCCTCATCGGCCTTGGATTATCGCAGTTTAAATTGCCAACAGCTTTTTTAAAGAAGAATCGTCACTTTGTAACGGCCGCTAACTTGCCTCCGTGTCACATTGTCTTCTGCTGTGACCGGTGTTGCGACACAATCGTAAACGGGACCCGCAGAGAGCTCCCGGCTTTTGAGGGTCGCAGAAGGACAGGAAGTTATTAAATTTTTTATTGGCGATGAAAGTTTTAAACAAACAATTCGAAAAGTCCTCGTCCTGTTTCACCTAAGCTTGTGATAATTTGCTACACTAAAGCAAATAACTCAAGTCTAAAATAGAAATAGATAAAGAGGGATATAAACCTGAAGAAAATGGCAGAAGTGGCGCTGAAACATTTAATAATTGATGCATTCTGTTATCATTTAAAATGTTTTATTAAATTTACTTCTTTTGTGCAGAATTTTAAATACTTACGCTTATATTTCGGTTGCCTTAGAAAAAGTCTATAGATAAAAATAAAAATTACAGCAACACTTTTAGACTATAGACAAAGTAGACATATAGACTATAGATAAATCTGAAAATTAAAAAAAGACCAATGATACAGCGGAGAAAAGTGCGAGATTGTTCTCCCCTCGACCTTCTTAGAACTTTTTCACAATATAGCGCGCTTTGTGTATAGTTCATCGCATAATAAAGTAAATCGAAATTGCGGTTTGGAACAGTAAGTCTTTTCGTGGAAGATTAGGTATGAGCTACTGTGTTCATAGAGATATGGACTAAGAAACAGACCCTTTGACTATACTGCCCTTTGAGGGATTTATTCCAAAATTTGATACAAGTCTTCAATTTTGATGTAAAAACTACGAGTCAATTATCAAGCATCTAGCTCTTTGAGTTTTTTAGTAATATTGTGTTTTCCAAAATTTTGTTTTTCGAACTGTTAGAGGTTAAAACGTGGAGATTCATCAAAAATTCGATGCCAAACTTTTTAACTATTGCAGCATTTTCTGATTTTATGGTCTCTATGGGGTTAAAGCAACGTTTTCTTGAATTAGGTATTTTCAGTGAACCTTCTCTTTATTTAAAATGCTTAATTAAATAATTTTATATATTCTGTATTTTTATTGTTTTCGTTTATTTCTTCCTAGCTATCGAAAGAAAGAAAAATGTCCTTTGTTCAGAGTGAAGAAGTCAATTCAAGAGACAGAAGAGTCACATGACAAAAGTAACTGCACGTTAAACTGCGCGTTGTCTCCCTCTATGCTGAGATATCACACCTTTTTCTCCCTGCAAGTTGGCGAAGGATTCCTTAACTAAATCAATGCAGAGCACTCTATGCTTAGTACACTGCGCAGGTCATGAATTCCCTCTATTAGTAGTGAAAGAAAAAAGATTGGTTTGTTGAAGTAAAAACCATAAGAATAAAACTTCTTGTACTTCTCTTCGAGGTCAGAAGTGCGCGGGTTCGAGACCAGTAGATCCGGCTTTTGTGTGGCTCTGTTACATGCATTAATATGAAGTCAAGCATGCACACATTGATCTGAAGTGGAAAAGTGAAAAGTGGCACAGCTGTTTTGCTGGTTACCATTGATGATAACCAGATGCTCGTCCTGGATTTGGATGATTGATTGCTCTTTGGTATGAAAAGTAATTATCCTTTGATCTTTAATTCACAATTCCCTCTCGTGAATATATTCATTTTAAAAACAATTTTCCTTCGGAGAGTTTTCTTTTCTTTTCATTTATTTCTGCGCCTTATGAAATTTTGAATAGTTCTTTTTCTAGGTAAGTACAATAGATTTTAAATACTCTTTCTTGCTTTGTGTCATATAGGGTGGTTCAAATTTCTCTCCGAGATACGAGAAGGTTATACCGTATTTGCACCAAAAATTGACAATATTACATGGAAATATTGTAGATATGCACAAAACACTCAGCGCGTATAGTAATATGCTTGATGTAGAACATCTGCGAATGGAAAAGGATAAATCTATAACCATAATAGTACAGAATCTTAAAATTGGCGAACTTGGCGACTTCTGAAAAAATATTGACATCATATTTAAAATTCCAACTTTTCCTAATAATATCAAATTATGTTACTAGAAACAATGAAAATACTTCCGAAGGACGTTAAATAACTTAATAAAAATGCAATTCTAGCCAGTTTTTAAACAGAATAGCACTATCTGATAAACGAATACCGAGGGAATCCTTTCTATTCATTTATCAGATCCTGGTATTCAAATATTCCTGGGCATACTGCGGATGCTTGACGATGTTTCTGCGCTAATAGGTTACTTAAAATCTATGACGAATACATAAAAAAATTGCTATCACGTTAGAGCTTCACTCCAAGTTAGGTACAGTGGCCTCGCGGCGAAGTCTCGGCTTCGTGACCGGAAGGAATACCACGGAAGATCCGTCGTGTGCGTGGGCCTGGTGGAAGTCAAATGTCCCGCAGCTGGAATGGTGTGAAAATGGGGTGCGCTTCAGATGTCGCCCTCGTCATGTGACCACTGTTCAAAATGCCGAAGTCCGTCCCAAAATAGCTCTCGTGCAGCTTCAAAACGGGACGTTAATGTAACAAAACTAAATTAAATCAACGAGGTCCATGCTTTACAGCTGTTTGTGATGACTCAACTCTAAAAACATTTTCGTTCATTTCTTAAACTCTTTGTATACCACAATGAATTGTTTTGTCTGTAGGTGCTTCAGTTGGGTACATCACGCGATTCAGCGATTTCTAACACACGATAAGATTTCACTCACCCTCAAACGCCGTCTTCTATTAAAAGCTGCATACCAAGCGTTTATGCTTCTTATGAGTCCTACAGGGCAGCGTCTGGATAATTCTTTAATAAAAAATTAGTATCTTCTGCTTTGCTCGTCTCAGTTTTTTCTTTCTTTTTTACTGTCTCGTATACAGAGTATACAAAGAGAAAGTACTGTAATCGTCAAAAAAATCGAACTCGAGATTTTGACGAATCTGCACGTTTTAGACCTCCCTGAGTCCGAAAAACACAATTTTAGAATTATGTCTGTCTGTGTGTCTGTGAACACAATGACCCAAAAACTATTAGAGCTACAGGAATGAAATTTGGTATGTGATCTTTACACATAATTTGCAGGTTTCTGTCAAATTTTGGACAAAATCCGTCTACGGGAAGTCTGTCTGTCCGCGGTCATGTGAACACTATATCTCAAAAACTTGAATAGCTAGATGGATAAAATTTGGTACACAGTTTTATCATCATGCATGTAGGTCCGTATCAAATTTTGGACCGAATCCGTCTGAGGGTCGATTGTCTGTCGATCTTTATAATCGCATATTTTTAATCGCAATAACTTCTTAACAAAATTACTTAGATAAATGAAATTTGGTATGTGGCCTTCTTACCTTAATTGTAGATTTGTGTCCAATTTTTGTATCAATCGGCTAAAAAAAGGCGTTCAAATTGCATAATTAATTTTTATAATCCGATTCTCCATATGCATGCGTACTGGTAGCAATCTCTGTGCACGCTTAAGCTATTGAGCGCTATCACTTTGTCCTTGAGCCGTCAAGAGTGGAACTAGCAGTGTGATAGATGCGTTTTAATCGATACACATCTCTTTGAATTTGATTCTCTACCTAGATATTTTACAATCACTCTAATCTACAATGCAAAACCTTCTGATAGTCACTGGATTCTGGGTTACAGTAGGCTCGAATTTTTTTTATCCACGCGGGGGGAGGGGAAACAGCACCTTTTTGGGGAAATGTACGAGAAAGTTTAGGGAAGACCACTCCCGCTGGTTATGAAACTAGCTGATGCCCGCGATTTCGTCCGCATAGTAACACATTTTTGTGACCTTGTTGCTTGTAGAAAAATATTGTCATGTCTTTATAATTTCAATGCAAAAGTTATTTTTATATGAAATATAACAAACAAAATCCTTTTGCCACCTGAAATGTTTAATTAAAATGAAAATATCAAGTGAACCAAACTATTTTTAATTCTCTCCATAGGTAATTTTTAAAGAATAAAATGAAATTTAATTAAACATTGTGGCGTTTCAGTTTTATTTATGTAGATATGCATGCTCAAAAAAGCTTCAGACGATAACAAAAAAAAAAACATTGTTGGAATTTGTGTTTGAAAACATTTAAAAAAATTAATTAAAATTAAACGGAATATTGCATGAAAATGAAATTGGTATCATTGAAAGGCTAATTTTTTTAACATTAAGATGATGTTAAAATGGTTTTCGTGCGATAATATGCTGCGAAGTTATTACGGAAAACGTTGAGATTTAAGGTAATTTTCAATTAATTAATGTTCTAATTAAAATTTCGAAAAATCCTTTCTTAGCAAGCACCTACTACCCAAGAAGCAACCACCTGCCAAATTTCAAGTTTCTAGTCCCAGTGGTTTGGGAGATGCGGCGATGAGTCAATGCGTGACTTTCTCTTTTGTATATAGATATAAGTTTTTAGAATTACGTCTGACGTATACCAAAATTATAAATCAGTATCAAATTTTGGATGAAATCTTCGAAGTCTGTCTGTCCGTCTGTTCGAATTGAACGCCATAACTCAAAAACACAACAAGCTTGATAAATGAAATCCCTGAGAGAATACGAAATACCCAGTATAAATATGTACTAAAGCAAAGCATCGATTTTAATCCATGGTTTTAAAGTTTATACACTGGAATTATACTTCTCATTTGCCATTTAAGCTTTGGGATTTTGTGTTTTTATCTATGGCAATAAACAGTTGAGGATCTTAATTTGTTTCTATTTAAATGAAGGAAGATATTATACAGTAGGTAGAACATTTTCAACTTTCTTAAAAGATAGCTTGTTATTTTCTTATGCTTAACTCCCAGTGAAGAAAATTATCGAAGTAGTATAATTTCTTTGCATTTATACACTTCAGAAAAAAAAAATTTTGCTAAAGCTTTTGTTTATAACCAAGGCCGGATTTACACATTTCTACGCCATAGGCCAAAACACATTTTGCGGCGCCTCCCCCCTAAAAAAGTTTATATAATTTTCAATTTTATGTACCATAGTTTATTTTTGAAGCATATAACCACTTAATCAATCTTTCAGCGCAAATAAGTTCAAAGGCAAAAGACGATAAGGCCCATAGATGACAAAAAAATGTATTGCTCAATATATTTAATGTAATGAATGCAATTTTTATGGCCTTTTGAAAATAACACTTAAAAATGTGTAAATATTTGGTTATTATTTTTTCTGCACATGCTTCCCCTGACGGTTGCGCCTTAGGCTATGGCCTAGGTTGGCCGCATGGGAAATCTAGTCCTGTTTACAACAGTTCATTCGATTGCTATAATTTTCTTTGAATAAAATTTTAAGCAAATAAGTAATTTTGGGTCTTATTTATTATTTTTTCCTCTCGCTCTCTCACTTCTGTGTTTCTGTATTCACCGATTCAACTTAGTAAAACCCAGGACAATTCTTTCTCCCTGTTCAGAAAGGAGAGCCACTTTCAACTAACTACTAGCGCCATCTGTTTGTTAATTGTTGTACTACAATTCAAATCTTGCATTTTATTTTCGGCTTCTTAGAAAATGTGCGAATTACACCTTGTTATATTCATCTGATCGTAATTAATCTTCCGTAGAAGTGTCTAATTAAATTTAAATTAGTCATTTTAAGTTATTTATCTTCTTAATTATATACGATACTCATTGGAATTTCGATAAGGTAAGAGACTTTCCCCAGTCATTAACTTACTTAAGTTAAACCACAAACTGGTTTCTTGTTTACACTCCATTTTAGTTTCTTCTGCTTTTTTCTTGCGCCTGTTGAATTTTGAAACGATCTATTACAAAATCTGCAGATTTCTTCGATCAGGCATTCAATAGAAGGATCAAAAAATATTGTGAAGAATTATTTTTTGTTGAAATTTTAGAAATACAGTAGAGTCTCCCTACAACGAAGTCTCTCTACAAGGAATTTCTCCTTATAACGAAATTTTTAATCGGAATGTTAAATAACATTCAAAATATTCTTCATATAACGAAGTGGTTGTCTCCCTATAACGAATTTTTTCAGAGGTTTATCTTTTCGATTTTTGTCATTTTTGTCTTCAAAAATGACAAATTTGTTAGTTTGTTACAGTTGATAGTTTATGTGCAACCAATTCGCTCACACGTGCCTGTTTCTGGAACCACTCACTCTTAAAATGCGAAAATTTTTCTGAAAATTTAACATTACGAAATGCAAAGCAATGTAAAATAACGGAATTTTTCCAAGTAAAATAAACGTAAGTACATATTAGTACATATTATTCTCTAAATTGGTGAATTGTCTCAACTTTTGAGCATTTTATTTATGCAATAAAAATTAGTATAATTTTAACAAATTTATAATATATATTGCCTCATTTTTAATTGAAAATCCTAATTAGATACATTTGAACTTATCGCACCTATTGAAAAGTTTGGAACATTTACTTAAATAACTGAAAAAATCTTTAATCTCCGTATAACGAAATTTTCTCTATAACGAATTTTTCAATTGGAACCACGCGATTTCGTTATAGGGAGACTCCACTGTATATTTTTCCAAACATTCTTCACATCCTAATTGCATAATCTCCAGGGCCGGATTAAGGCTGCTGTAGCCCTTAGGTAATGTAAGTTTCGAGGAGGGACTTTTCCCCAACTTCTATAACCATATATTTATTCCTTTTAAGCTTCCAGCCGTCGCGAGTATGTAGGAGATAATTATATCTGCATCCTATTACATATATATATATCGTGTTCTTTCGCAAGAATCCATGCAACTTTTACTTATGTAATCTTTATTCGTTAGCTTTATACTAAACAAAGATTATATAAATAAAAATTTACTTAAATTTATAAAAGAAAGATATAATTTTGCAAATATGACGCACAATATAAGTATCTCCTGCATACGCGCGACTACTGGAACGTTAATTTAATATCCATGTAAGCAAGCTTTAAACTAATATTATGACTAAATGGAATAACAAAACATTTGATTGCGGGTCACCTTCAAAAGAGTTGGTTCCAGTATCTCGAGAATAATAAAAAAAATTCATATTAATTTTAAAGTAATTTTAAACAAAATGGTAAAACAATTACGAAACTTTTTGGACACAATCTAGACAATTTAAAACAAAGTTTGCCAGGGCTGTTGACTCTCGAGTCAGTCAGCCAACTGTAAAAAATAATGGGTCACACTGATCTACCTGAAAGCGAATTTGAAACCAATTCTGGAAATACTGTTCTCAATTCAACAATACTTGATTTTAATCTTAATAAGTTCGAGTACACGGCTCTTGAAAATCATATGAAAGCACAAAATTAAATTACCCTAAAAATACAGCAAAAAAAGCTGCACGCCCCCTAAGTTGTGAAGTCCCTGAGCAGTTGCCCATCTCATATTCCGGCTCTGATTATGTGAAAAAAGATATGATTATTGAAAAAAGATCTAATAGTTGAAAACGTTGATTACTGGTTTGTTAAAGTCATTTTCCTAAGCTCACGAAATTTCAGAATTCGGTTCAGCGAAATCAATGTATTATCATGTGAAAGTGTCTTGCTTCGTGAGGAATCATGCTAATTAAAAAAAGAACTTGACAATGTATCACAACTTGCAGCTAGATGTTACAACGTGTGAATAAATGGCGTGTGATTTAGGAGCGCCCTGTGGTAACTCTAGAAACCGGCCATGTGACGCCCCCTACGTACAAAACTAACGTATTTTATTTTTTTTAATTCTATAATGTCTGTATTCTGAATGTCAAACAAAATTTTATTTACGAATATGCATGTCTTACCTGTAAATATAACTTAATAATATTCAGGTGAGAATTTTTAAATTTCATATATTATATTGTAATTATATAGTGGTCTTACTGAATTTTTTTAAAAATATTCAAAAAATCTATTTTAAAAATATATTTGCTGTTATTCCGGAGTTCTCGTGTCTATTAAACCACATTTTATTCTTTCGAGTCCTCGCTTTCGTGCCACCCTGAACTTTGGTGCCGTAGGGCCTCGGGCACCACTGTATGAATTAACCACCCATTCAGTGGCAACTCGTCCATTACTGCTGCAAAGTTACACTGCCCCCCCCCTCCGATTTTATTTTAAAACTTTTATTTCTGTTTTTAATCTTATTTGGGTATTTTTTTTGTCACACTGAGTTCGCCGATTAACGAAAATAGGGAAAAAGTAATAATAAAAAAGCTAAGAAATAAGACAGAAGAAAAAACTATTGCATTTATATATATCTAATAAACGTTGAAAATGCGTCGTAATAACAGTTTTCTTCAATAAATCAGCCAAAATCTTGTGCATTATGCCTCAACCTGCTAAATTTGAGAAGTAACAAATTTTTCAGCTCGGGCAGTTAATTATCAAGGATGAACACATCCTAGACAAATTGGGGGTTTTTTTTCGACCTTCCCGTTGGATATTTGGCTTTCGAAAGTGAAATTAATGCATTAACATTTCGTCTTCACGGTGTCCTCTTCCCAAGATTGCCATTCTGGAGATCTATTTCTCCCTCCCCATGCTACGAATTTCCTCCAGAGGTTACTTTCGAGACCCCCCTTGAAATCTGATCCTGACTTCACTGTGAAAAATTTCCGATGCAAAAACATATATCGTTGGAAAATATGACACTTTTGAACAAGCTCGTCCATGATGGGGTTTGAAACTTATACATTGTTGTGAATGAGACGATCTGAGAGCAATTATTATAATATAATAAACAACTGTATTGATACTTTTTGCTGTAAATGTAAGCTGTTGTGTCTTATAAACACGTTCTGTGCATCCTAACTACACTCTTCTCTTGATTCTTCGTCTTGCATTGGTATCAACCGCTGTGGGTGCCATTTATATGCAGTTATATGTTCTTACGTATAACCAGACTGTTTTTGCATTCATCTAATTTGACCCTTTAAGTCCTTTAGAGCTATTTGAATCATCAAGCATAATTGTACAATTTTTTCGTAATAAAATCTTTAAAAAAATGTCTACGAATTTGGTTATCGCTGTTTGTTTTATTTCGCTATCTCTCATGTATGTATAAGTTACTGTCAATGTGAGTAATCGGTGAGTAATACATAATAACCGGTCATTAACCGCATAAAAAATCCGGTTATTATATATAATAACCGATTTATAACATTGATCGTAACATATATACCTCGTACAGAGGTATTGTGTTTAGGAGTATTCAAAGGAGCATTTAGCCTGTTGGGTGCCCGAAGTACAAAAATACTGCGGAAAGGACATGATATGTTGCTTTCACCAAGTGCCTAAAGAACTAATCTTCATTTCAGATCAAATTGCGCTCCTTTTTAAAAATAGTGACTTCCCATCTTGTTTTTTGGAGACCAACTTCTGCATTCGAAAAGCCATCCTCGTGCTTTCATGTTTGGAGGTCAACACAAAAGAAGTCATCACAAAACATTTGAGTTTGTTCTTCCCAGAATTGCATTAGGGCATTCGACCATGCGTTTCGGATTCCTGAATCTCGACTTCTTCCTCCCACAAAGAGCAACATTCGTTTTTTCTCAGAAGTTTTATAGTTCGGAAATGATGAATTCGGGTGCCTACTGACCGTTTCAAAGTACCCATTGCACACTTGAAAGGCACAACTGGTGGACTTGACCGGCGCTTGCATCTCGCACAACGAAAAAAGAAAGAACATAGAAAAAACTCCAAAAGGAATGCCAGCGCACCGTTATTCCAGAAACCAGGATGAATTATCATTCTGAACTTGAAAAAGGCGACAAAAAGGTAGGAATAAATTGTTGTTTATCCTTCCGTAAAAGCTGTTCGTCGAGGTAAAAGTGGTCCCAGAATCTTTGCCTTCAGGGTCCATACTCACCTCGCCGACCGACTAAATACCATTTGACTCGAAGGTTTCGTTTTTCCTGCTGTAAAAAAAGTGTGGAGGGGGCTGGAAGGAGTCCTTTTATCGTTTGCTCCTGGCGGCGATGCTCGGGTCACGGCACCTGCAGATTCTTTTTATAATTTTGCTTTCTTTGCTGCTACTTTTTTGGAATCATTTCACGAGTTCGATCTGCCTGCTTAAATTGCTTCTGATTACTAGAATTTATAGGGCGTTTTCTGCAAGCGCTGGACGCAGAATTTTATTTAAAAAATGTCCGTAGCGATGAATTGCCAAACACTCTAAATATTTAGATATGATTTTTTGGGGAGAAGGGGTTACATCACAGTAAACAAATTTGAATTTTTTCGGATGGAATTTGAAGAACTTTCTTTGTTTCTCTATCGCAGGCATCAGATCATCGACTGGGGTTCGGTGTATTCAAACGCTGAGCATATTCATATTTTGG
>BGPR01003015.1:69610-152235 GCA_013235015.1 Araneus ventricosus
TTTCGACCTACAGTTCCCACATTTTGTCCATCCGAAGACGCAGTCGACAAATAAACAGCAAAATTGGGCTTTACTTAGATTGGATAGTTTACTAGAACTAAGAATGAGAATGCTAAACTTCTCAAAATTCAGTAATAATTTGTTGTGATCATTAACTAATACCTCAATTGTTTATTTTTTCACAGATATATAAATATAATAACCGGCTATTAGCACATCCAAAGCTGTGAAACCAATTTAATTGTTGAAAACTCCAAATTTCTGATTAGTCTTTTTTCAATAGTTTTTTAATATAACAGAGTTAATATACATGTTCTAATTCTCCTTATGCTCTTAATATATATTTAGTATTTTTATTTATTGAGATTATATGATTTAGTATTTTTATTTCTTAGAATATATTTTATAGTCTGAATAATTAAAAAATGTAAACTATTGCATTGCATTATAGATATTTCTGATAAGTTTCATTTTCGATATTAAGATATGATTTTATATATATATATTGTATTTTCGATTTTTTATATTTTATTTTAGCTTTGGTTATTTTGTTTCATTTATAAATTTTTAGTTTTTGAATTGCATTTTGATATATCTTGTTTACTTTGTTTTGTATGTTTAAATATATATATATATTTCAAATAATCAAAAGATGTGTTATGTTTTCAATATAAACATTAATCTAAAAATTAAAATTAAAATAAAATTGCCTCATCAATAATCATACAAATAAAATACAAAAGATAGCTTATACACTCTTCGGAATTTTTGAAAAGATAAATTTCTGGTTTGTTGGAAATAGGCTGAAAGGTCTAGTCTTGAATAATATTATAGAAACGCGTTTCAGGAAGTTGTTCGACCGGAAACGGTAAACATAAACACCTAATAATAAAACTTCTCTGGATGTTTAAATTTTACTCGGTGTTAGCTACTTATTCGAAATCTTCTCTGCTTATATTCAACAATAAAGTGTAAAAATTAAAAGAATAAGACATACAATCCATTCCAAAACCATTTATGGCTAAATCACTGTTTTCATGAGGAAGCATTCTTAAGATTGTGCATTCAGAAACTTAAGGATAGATAGACTTCTATTTGTATTTTTAGTGACCACGGCATTGGAAAAGCATCTCCACTTCTTTGTTTTATAAAACACGCTCTTGATCTAACGCTATGTAAACATTAATAAAGCGAACTTATGCTTCCGAACCATTTTCCAAAATTTGTAACATTGATGAAGATGTATTGCGTTTGCGGTTGACAGTTTATTTTCAGAGTTTTACAATGCTGGTAGTAGATAGTGTGACCAATGAGACGTTACGATAGTTTAGAAACATTAGTACGACAAGCGTTGCTTACATGGGTTATCAATCCAGTGAGTATGAGCACGATCAAGATAAGATAAATGAGGCCAACGAAATTTAAAGTTGGAAATGTGTAGTGTTGGTCTTCACTTGATATGAAAGCAAAAATATTTATACAGCGACTAGAATGGCAGTAAAGGTCCAAAATGAAAACGCTCAGCTTCTACTTTTCTTTAATAGTGTTGCCTCTCATAAGCTGTTTATGCAAGATTAACTCAACACGCTTTATATTTTAAAAGGAGTTTGAACATTTCCGAATTCGTTTTTCATGTTTAAAAAATAAACGCACATTTACAAATATATCGAAAAGATGTGTAATGTTTTTTTCTCCATTGAATGTTTTAGTAAATTTTGTAAGGCCCTCCGGAAAATAAAAATATTTTATTCTAACCTGTTGCTTATTTTACTTTAATAGTGAATGGAGTACAATTTGGATTATATTTCCTGAACTACTGAATATTTCGATTTTCCAAAACAACAAGCTTTCAAGTTGTTTTATTTGAACTGCTGTGATAACACAAAATTTTTCTAAGGGATCACGTGCAATATTTTCTAATCCGTACACTTCCAATTAAAGAATAATAAACTAGCTACTGTTTTTAAAAAAATATATCAAAAAGGTAATGAAGGAAAATGTAATACATTCAAGAAGGAATGTCAGACTGTTTTCCAATCGAAGCACTTTACCATTGAAATCAATGATAACCCAACGCCTAACTGAATCTGGCAAAGTTTTTACCCCCAAAACACGCAGATGACGGCATTTTCAGAGCCATTTTGCTGGGCACCCTTCTCCTCTACATCACCTAGCAGAAGTTAATAACAGTCAAAAGAATAACAATGTCGAAATGTCATTGTTCCTTAAAATTGGCTGGCTATATTCTAAGTGTGTTAAAAGTTGAGGAGAATTCTTCAAAAGTTTATTCAGTAAATTCAAACTTAGAATTTTTTTTTTATACTTTCAAGGTGAATAACTTACGTATAACTAAAGATTTCAGAATCGGAGACATTTTGTTCAAAGCTACAACAAATTCAAAACCCGGGGCTCTCCTGATTGATATGGGATGCTCCAGTTTTTTTTTTATTTATTTATTTATTTTATTATTATTATTATTATTATGGAACACTAAAGAGCTCGTAAAAACCTACACGGTGCCTTTCTGTATTTCAGATTCTTCGTTATTAGTAAGGTTTGGTTTGGTTTTGGTTTATTGGAGCAAGAGCCGTTCGTTAGCTATACAGCGCCATATTAAATGACACATCTATGCCTATATAAAATAAAATACTTAAATCGTGTCAAAAGCGTTGAAGGCCAAAAGATGTCATAAAACAGTTCTATTATATTGTTATTGATGATATCGAATCAATGATCGTGGTTAGAAAACAAAAACCGACCTGAATCGGAATATGAAATCCAATAGATTTTTAAAATGAAAAAGTTAATCGTGTGGTGTATAGTGTTATTTGAAGTTCTTCTGGAAGAAATGCAAGTGTTGCGAACTGAAGAATGGACATTCTATCAATATATGAAACTGACTGAATGCCTGTGTAATTTGTAACGAAAATATAGTGTAAAAATCAACTTCAATTAAGAATTGTATTGAAATCTGCTGAATACGTGTTTTGAATTTAGTTTCTCTCCAGTATCTTCCACTTCTGGGGCACGAGAAATTAATTAGTAACAAAATGGGATAGCCAAATTTTTTCGACCCGAAAAAGAATCGCAAGTGTAAAATAGCTAAGGCATTTTGGCATATGGTATAGACATGGAATCACTGACAATTTCCTTCTTCGGAAAAAGGCGGCTTGATGACTCTGTTGCGTGAAAAAAATACGACTCTCAAGTTTACCCGCGTCATTCCAGCAACGGACTGCTGCACTCTTAATTGTTTTGCCTTAAACAGCGTTTCAATATGAACAAATGACTACATCCTGTAACAGTCCAGGACATTTTCAGAAAAATGCTCGAAGCGCATTAGTTCCAGTTACACATTTGCCGATGACTTAAATACCGAGCACACGAAGTAATGGACTTGCACTGTCTTTTAAGTTTCTTGAACTACGTGCAAAGGTCGCACGTTCTTCTCCAAAACCGAATCCATGTCGAATGGAATGACTGTCGAAGGGCTCAAGAGTCCGACACCCAAACGATACGGGAGGCATGGGAAAAGCGATAAAACGCGAGAGAAAGACACTTTGTTCTCGAGAGAAGAGAGCAGTTAGAATTCATTCAGAGTTCTAGGTGGGCCAACCCTGGGAAGGGTTATGAATATTCAGGTTATGCTCTTTAAAGAGATCAAAACATGTCATAATTTCATTTCACAACTGCCTTTCATCAAAAGAAAGTCGCCTGTTCCTGCACCCGAAGTCATTGAACTCTGCCATTCATGACTTGCCCGGATTAAAAGTCGTTCCGGACTGGGCGCAGCAGGACCAATTTTTGATATTTTACTCCAGGCTGCAAAAAAAAATTCAACATTTCAAATAATTATTCGAGATTGTCCCTTTTCTTACTTACTTTTTAAATAAGTATTTCAAAATATTTATATATTATACTCAAAATACTTATTATATATACGGGTGTCCGAGAATTGTTGGACACATTTCAAAAATTAATAAAAAATCTAATAATGTTACAACTGTGTTTTTTTTTATGAGAGAGCGTTTTATAAAGTTTTTTTAGATCATTAACGCGCCGTTACGGTGTCCTAGGTGGTCGTAAATTAGTGGACACCTCCAATTTTTGAGAGCCATTGTCTGCGAAACTATTAAAGCTAAGAGAAAAATAAAAGCATGTGTTTGTAGGTAATGTTATTCTCTTTAATTTGTTAAATCAATTGTAATACGAAAACTTAATAGTTTTCGAGATATTCAATAAAACTGAAAAAGGAAACCAGAAAACGCGTGTCAGCTTCTGCTGATCGGTAGCCATTGCAAATGGAAATCTCTCGCTGTAGCAAATTTAGAACGTCGTATTGGTACGCCACCTATCAGAAAAGCAAATACTTTTTATTTTTTCTCTCATTTAAAAAAAAAGTTGTCACATTATTAGTTTTTTATTAATTTTTTAAATGTGTCCAACAATTCTCGAGCACAAGGTATATCATTTCATATTTAAAAATACTTATTATATTTAATATGACAATTTAAAGGGAAAATAGTAAAAGCATTGGCCTCTTACTTTCGTTACTCTTTAAAAAATATTTAATTGCCATTTAACTGTTTCTGAATTTTTTTATATCTTATTTCTTACTTTGGATCATTAATCCCCCCCCCCCCCCCAACAAAAAAGCCAGCGTCCAGAATTGCCTGTTTTGTGCTTTAGACTTTCTCGCATTGAATCTCGCAAAATTACTCAATTATGACAGAGATTGGAACTTTTAAAATATATCCTACTCTTGGAGACTTGTGGGGGTGGTCAGTCTTCCTGCTATGTAAAGGAGTCTTAAAAAGCTGAAGACTTTTTAATGATTCGAGATCAGAATCAAAATGAAACAATTAAAAAACTATCATAATATATAAAATTTATCAAATAAAAATATTATAGTAAGAACTATAACAATTAATATAAGAATTAAAATATAAAAAAATCTTTTCATACTACAGAGAGAGACTAAGAAAATCACTATTAAAACGAAAATATTCCCGTTGAGAATTATCCCACAAACTTCTGCCCTGCTTCTGCTCTAGTTTCTAATTATCACGTTAAAATTCTTAACACTGAAAATAAATGTTCCACACTTTAAATTAATTTTAGGGTGATATTCAATATTCGGATACAAGAATAGTTTCAAATTTTTTAATTTATATTTTGGGGGAGTTTCAACCATTTCTAGGTAGGGTTTCTGAATCGCAATAAGCTAATTATTAGAATCCCTTTTGCCTTCTTTTTGTTGAACATCCATTTTCAACTACAGAAAGACTTCGATTCACCGTCATCCGTCGTCGTCTAGAAGAAACGGGACACAGCTGCGCAGAATGCTCGAGTCTCAAAGACGCGCAGCTGTAATTTCTTCCTGTTAATCACTACTCTTATTCTGAAATTCATATCGATCATTTTGTAAAATGAAATGCAATGTGTGTGAATTATTCACATTTAAGGGGTTTCATTCTCGTCCTAATCCAGCAGTGAAATCCCTTTACTGTACACATGCATAATGTACACATGCCGTCTATTCGGTTATCCGTCTGAGCCCTGGTTCGGACGGTGGCGGTAAATCGAAGCAGAGCCGGCTCCAGAGTATTCGCCGCCCTGTGTGAACTTTTTGTGGCGCCTCCCATAGGTATATATGATCAAAGATTTAACTATAATTATCAACTATAATAATTAAGATTTAACTTCAGTAAAGGATTTAATTATAGTAAAAGATTTCTATTGTGTTCCAGTCAGCAGCCATATAACGCGCGCGAATTTTCAAATTTACTAGCTGCATGCCCCGGCGTTGCACGGGCTATCTAGAATAATGCGTCATTCCCTGGCGGATAGAAGAAGCGAGGTCATGTGACACAAACGCTTAGATAAACCAACGTTGCTGGGCATACATATTTTTTCATATTCCAGCGTCCAGTTTATAAACACATGAAGCAAGATGCACTACATGCATGAAATCGCAGAGTTAAATCTCACGGGAAAAAATCATTTTTAGTAAAAACTCTTTTTGAACGATTTTGATTTCTCTGTTTCTTTGTAACAATTACCAAAAACAGCACACAACGCCATACATATGGCATTGTGGAGGGTCCATATTGTATTGTTGCTACTTTCAACAATGAAACAGAAACACGCAATTGAATACTTGTTTAAACAATGAAAACGGTTTAAGTTGCCCTGCAACAATGAAAAGTATTGTTGTAAATTGGTTTTTAATTAATACTAATTAAATTTTCGAAATAGATTCCTTGGCTTATTCCCCATCTTTCGGTACTTTCCGCGCGCTTCTCCGTTCAGCGGTTCGTGAGAAGATAGCCGGACATACACACATACAGTCGAATTTTAATAGTGTAGATGATTGGGTACTGGCGCCCTTACACGCTCGACACCCTGTGCACAGGCTGCACATCCCTGGAGCCGGCTCTGAATCAAAGTTTGACTCTGCTAGCAAAATCAATTTTGCATTTAGATGCAGTTGTGCATGAAGGAGCCTATTCCGAAGTGCGAATAGTGAGGTAACCATGTTGAAGAAACCCGACCAATCCACAGCGCATGTGCGGGAAATTCACGAACAATCTAGCGAAAACCCGCTAAGACAAGACAAGTCATAGGAATACGGCAGAGTAATTTAGATCCGATGAGCTCTGACAATTTCCAACAGCATCAATAAAATATATAACAATTTAGAAAGTATGAAAACCAAGAATATAACGGAACTTAGAAAATATAGTAAATCTAAAAATATAAAGTACTTGAAACATACAAGTAATAGTAAGATTTATAGAATAAAAAATAAATAGAAATATATTAACATAAGATATAAAATGATAATAACAATAATATAAGATAGAAATAATAAAACTGTGGATAAATATAATATAGTCAATACAATAAAGGGAAATAACATTGATAATATGTAACACATACAAGATGCAGATGTCACATACATTATATGATCAGAAGTATCCGGACACTTTCGGATTTTCGCATTGCTTTAGAATTTCTCTGGGAAGGGATAGACCAACTGCCCTTGAACTTCGTCCATGTAAAGAATAGACTCTAACTCGCATTTTACAGTGAAATTTTAGGGGACCAACCAGAAATTGATGAAGAAGAAAAACATCTGGGCTCATCCCGTTCCTCACAAAGCTGATAATGATTTACAAATCTCAACAATGGTTTTGCTTAATATGCACATTGCTTGCATGCATTTTCATAAAAATAGCAAGTATATTCTGGAAGATATAAAGGTTTTCTTAAAAAAATCTCAAATTTCCCCACATGTTGTTTGCTTATAACATGCACAGTTTTCCACCAAATAATACGAAATTTACAGAATATTTGACAATGTCTTAAAAAAATATTTCATTAAAGTTTGAACTATGAATATTAGAGAAAATATGAGTATTTGTAGTAAATATTTTTTTTAACTGCGCATGCGCGAGAGATAGCGTGATTTTTCTTCCACGGCTCTAAAGCTAGATATATAGGTCAGCTTATATAAAGATTCCAGTCGAATACCATCAAAATTTCGAAAGGTATCGGCATTGCAGTGAGCAGAATTTCTGCTTCTCTCTAAGAGAAACAAAGTGATGAGGGTTTTTCCACAAATTGATATTTTTTAAACTTTAAGTTTCGAATAATTTTATAGAATTTAATAAAGATTGAATATGCAGAATACCAGACGTTCTCATAAATAAGATTCATAATTTAGATTGCAATTCGACGATTATTATCCGAAAATTCAAGTTGAAAAAACATCAATTTGTGAAAAAAACCCTCCTCATTTTGTTTCTCTTAGAGCGAAGTAGGAATTCTGAGCACTGCAATGCTATCCCAAATTTGCCCAACATGTGTTTTGCGTACACGTTTTGCTTACACGTTTACCCACATATTTTGTTGCAAGTTTGTAAAGATTTAGAAAGTTTGACGATTCTAAATCTTAATGGTATTCCGCTGGAATTTTTATATAAGTTGCACTATATATCTGGCTTTGAAGCTGTGTGTGAGCTATCTCTTGCGCATGCGCAATTAAAAATTATTTACTTCAAATAGTCATATTTCCTCTAATATTCATAGTATTAAATCCAAACTTTATTGGAATATTTTTCTAACATATTGCCAAATATTCTGTACGCCTCTTGTTATTTGGTGGAAAACTCTGCATGTTATAAGAAAAAAACATGCGGGGAAATTCGGGATTTTTTAAGAAAACCTTTATATCTTCCAGAATACACTTGCCATTTTTACGAAAATGCGTACGAAATTGCTCACACGTAAGCAATGTGAATATTAAGCAAAACCATTGATGAAATTCGTAAATCAGTATCAGCTTTCTGTGGAACTGGGTGAGCACAGATTTTTTTAAATTCTTTATCAATTTCTGGTCGGTCCCCTAAATGCTCTCGTGACCGAATCTACTCTGTAAAATGTGAGTTAGAGTCTATTCTTCACATGGTCAAAGTTCAAGGGCACTTGGCCTAGCCTTTCCGGAGAAATTCTAAAAAATGTGAAAATCCGAAAAGGTCCGGATACTTTTTATCATATAGTGTATTTACCAATGCATAACACGGTCAAAGTATCAACTTAATATACACATAAATATATTGAGGTACAGCTACTTTTAGAAAGCATCACAGAAAGGTTTACTAGCACTACGTTTTAAAAAATTCATTATTTCATTATCAGTAAAATGTTGTACAGCGAGTCAGAAGTTGGTACAGTTTTGCATATCAAACTTCACACACGTAAGTACAGTTTTTCATGATGAAATCTATAACATGGTTCCTAATTGAATGATTGCGTTCATTTAATTTTCGAAGTTTATTTTTTTGACAATTCATATAAGTTGAAAGTAATTATTATGAAAAAGCATCAGAGATAAATTTATGCCATTCTATATTTAATCTTCTCTAACACTTCATCATATGAAGATTAATACAATTAGTATTAGATAATACCCTAAAGTTGCGAAAGCAATCTGTTAGTTACATCTTGTTTCCTAAGCATAATCAGGCAGCTCAGTAAATCATGCCATTGTGGCGTAGTGAGAACTGTATCATGTTAGAGTCCGATCTACTTCTTCGAACCCGATTAAGATCTTCGAACTTTATTGTAATTTGCATTTTTAGTTGTTCTGTTCTGTTTTAGTTCTGTCCTACGATATGGCAACAGTCTATTGTCATTGATATATATTGTTGTGTTTTGTGAAATAAATTGCCTTAAACCTTTCTTATAGTTTCTTTCATTTGCGTTATCTTTTATTTTAGCAAAGCGTTTAGTTTAGCGTTTTGTAATATGTTTATGGTCGGAGGATATACTACTAATTGGAGTCAGGAAACTTCTACATCCATCCACGGCCATACCATTATAAAACAGAACCTATTGACGATAAAAGATATTTCTTGCGCAAAAGACTAACATTCTATGCGCATTCGTGTTTTGCTTCAAGGTCATCACAGTGCTCATTTTAAACTCTCACAAAATTGATAATTTAATTTTCCACCTGTAACATTGCTACTTTTTAGTTGCCGCACCTTCATTTTAAAACCTGCCTTAAAAGTTACCACGGAACAACTTGAGAAGACAGCCTGAATTTAAATAACCAATTTTCATGTAAACGGCATCTGCAGAAATCTCTAATGAAGAACACTCATTACAAAACACCAGGTGTACTTTTGTTTTTCCACCACCTTAATACACATGTTTCTGTTGAGGATCTTACAAACCAATGTACCAGGGTGCTTCAAACTGGCAGATTAAGATAAATGAGATGTTTAGCTTTCCGCGAGCATGTTGAAGTCGAATGCCAGCGTTCTTTGCTCCCTGCTCGAATGAAGGGGAGTGAAATCAAAACAAGGAGAAGCAACTTTGCACAAAATTTGGAAGATCTGCTAAGTACACTCACCTTATAAGTGGGGGTGAGAGAGAAGGAGTCCAGAAAAGAGGGGAAATAGGCCAAGATCACAGGTGAGAGTTCGCCCACGTGACCAAAACGAGGGGCACGACCTACCACTTTGCGAGTGCGAGGCATTTATTTTAGTTGGTTCGTGCATCCTCGTCGACATCGGCCTCTGGGGACGCCCATAAAAACCCGATCTGCGCAAGTAGTCGCACCCCTGACTTGGGTGCCCCGAACAGAAGGAAGGTATTCTGCCCAACCCCTCTGATCAGAGATTCATGGAAGAGTTAAATCATTCCATGCGCATTCGATTTATGGTGACGTGAAAAAGAACAGAACGTAATGGCTTGTTTAAAGGTGTGGGTATTGGATGAGGAAGGCAACGAAAAAACTCGGCTCTTCTAGGCAGTGTCTTTCAGGTATGAAGGATGGATCCGTTTAGGCCGGATTTGATCGCTGGATTTTATTGATTTGCTTGTTTTTCTGCGGTCATAAAAATTCGAAGCGCGTTTCTTTAATATGCCAGCAATAGTTCAAAAGGGAGATAAACAGGAGGGAATAAAATGGATTTTATTTACGATTGTAAGCCATCAATCTAATGGGTGATGTCGAGATTCAAATAAATAGTGTTTTCGAGGACATAAATAGAGAGCTGCCATGGGTGTGCATATTCAAAAGCATTTAACAATAATTGTGAATCTGCATAGTTTATTAGCACTGGTTCTCGATTCATAAACTTGGACAGAACTTCGATCTTCCTTTATACATTTCAAAACTTATGCGTGAATATGCAATAGTCTATAAATTAATCCAAAAGTACCACCCTGTGCATCATCTCAACCATATTGAAAAATAAGTGAAGAAATTTTTCGGAAATCACAATGAAATTTAACATAAACTTTAATGCTGCACCAGCCTGACTTCAGGACAAACATTATGCCATTTAATTCGGCTCGATCCGAAATATTTTCTGTTATAGTAAACTATCCCAAACCTGTCCTAAAGTGCAAAATTATCATCTTGAATCCTGTCTATCGAATTTTCTGTATTAATACTTTTATAAAAGTCAAATTCTTTTTTAAAGAATAACAAGAAATTAAACAAAAAAAACTTCTTAATTTTCGAAATATTACCGAATTTAACCCTGACAAAACATGAATACCTAGTACCACGGCTCGATTTTGTGCAAATCAGACGTAGGTCTGAACTTTTCTATGATAAAATATCATAAAATCAGAAGACGTTTTACTTAAGAAAGTAAACTATATGCTTTTGGAATTGGAAATGAAAAATTTGGCGAGAAATAGAAAAGTTTCTTGGATGTATTGTACGGGGCACTATAATGACTAGGCGATTCTTTTTTTTTTCTGATAATAATTTCTATTTCACCAAGCTATTTTATGTCAAACTAAAACTTATGCGACAGGTATCAATTCGATGTTACTGGATTACGAAATAGTTAAAAAGAATCTCATAAGTTCGCAATTTAATCCTTCGTCACCAAGAAAATAAATATGCTATATTTCTACAGAAAAATGGGGTTAAATCATATTCATGTGACAAACGTTAAGTGACTCCTCGTCAATTCTAATTTTGAATCTACTGCTCATCGTGCAATTTCTGCTCATAAAGGTAAGATAGTGAGGAAATAAGAAAATCATTTTACACGGGAAATAACTCTTTATATTATTTTGGGCTTCATATTATCTTTGATAATATAATTCTAAATATTGCATTAGAACAGTAATTAATTTTTTGGTGTTTTTTATTAAATCCTAAACTAATCTTGAAATAAACCAGCGGGAACCCTACACTTTCTTGCATACTTCCCAAAAAAATTCGAACCTACTGTAACACAGAATGCAATGACTATCCACGAGTTTCCTTGAGCGCTCGCCAAGGTCACGAGTATCGCCAAAAGCTCGCCTCATTGTGTTTAGGAATTATTGTGATCACAAGTATGCGATTATACAGAGAGACAGACAGTCAACCCTTTGACGTATTTGACCCAAACTTTGAGGCGGACCAACATTCCTGTTGATAAAACTGTGTACCAAATTTTATCCATCTAGCTATTTAAGTTTTTGAGTTATAGTGTTCACATGAACACGGACAGACAAACTTCCCGAAGATGGATTTTGTCCAAAATGTGACAGAAACCTACAAATTATGTGGAAAGATTGCATATCAAATTTCATTCCTGTAGCTCTAATAGTTTTCGAGTTATCGTGTTCACAGACATACATAATTCCAAAATTGTGTTTTTCGGACTGAGGGAGGTCTAAAACGTGGAGATTCATAAAAATTTCGAGATCGAATATTTTGACAATTACAATACTTTCTCTTTGTATATTTCGTATTCGAGAAAGTAAAAATAGTGTGAGGTGGTACACTTTCTTGCATAATAACGGTATTTTGATGGAAAAAATCTGCGTTTAGGATTGAATTTCGGCAGCGTTCTTAGTTAAACTTTTTTTAAAAAAGAACTTAAATGGATTAAATGAATTATTTAGTCTTGCTTTAGAAAAGAAAATCACCTCAGATATTGGAACTATGCCATCTATTGGCGAACATTTTTAATATTTTTTTTCTTTTTCGTTTTTTCTTTTTATTTTGTTCCTTTCATTCTTCTTCTCCTTTTTTTATTAACTTTTTTTCTTCTTTTTTTTCAGTTTGTACTACATGCTAGTGAAATTTTGTTTCTTTTGTAGCCCAAGAGCCAGCTCTAATGCCATCTCAGTAGGCGAACTTTAATTAGCCTTATATATGGGGTAGTGCATTCTCTTTACCCCACCTCTTCAAATCCAGTTATTGTACTCGTAACTTTCACTGTCTAACCTTGATCTTCCGTACCGATGCTTATCGAGAGACATTTAAAAATATCAAGTAAGCACTTTTTCGAGACTCACCATTTCGAAAGTATGCCGTACATTTTTAACGTCGTCTTTTTACTTTCTCGTATACGAAGTGCACAAAGAGAAAGTATTGTAATCGTCAAAAAATTCGAACGCGAGATTTTGACGAATCTCCACGTTTTAGACCTCCCTGAGTCCGAAAAACACAATTTTAAAATTATATCTGTGTGTCTGTGAACACGATAACTCGAAAACTATTAGAGATAAAGGGATAGAATTTGGTATGTGAACTTGGCACATAATTTGCAGGTTTCTATCAAATTTTGGACAAAATCCGTCCACGGGAAGTCTGCCTGTCTGTCTGTCCGCGGTCATGCGAACACTATAACTCAAAAACTTGAATAGATAGATGGATAAAATTTTGTACACAATTTTATCATCATAAATGTAGGTCCGTATAACATTTTGGGCCAAATCCGTCAAAGGGTTGACTGTCTGTCGGTCTGTATAATTTACTTTTGAAGAGAATCCCCATCTCCACGCGCATGCGTACTGGAGGCAATCTTCTGTGCATGCGAAAGGAACGGAATTTCATTACGGAGTAGCGAATTACGTCAGTTTGTCCTTGAGCCTGTAAGAGCGGAAAATCGTTACTCATCTCTTTGAATTTGCTTCTTTACCTAGATATTTTTCAATCACTATATTGAAAAACCTTCTGATAGCCATTGGATTCTGGGTAACAATAGGTTCGAATTTTTTTAGCCACGCGGGGGAAGGGGAAACGGCACCTTTTGGGGGAAGTATACGACAGCGTTTAGGGGAGAACACTCCCGCTGGTTACGTTTGCCACTTACCGGTGATTCGTGCCGCTTTGCACTTAATGGTCATGTAACGGAATCACTTAAATATCATATATGATTTTAATCAAGCCATTCATCGATTTAAAATTGATTTGAAGACTTCAATAAAAGGAATTTTGATATTTCGCTACAACTGGCTACTTATTTAAAGATATACACTCCAACTAATCTTACATTTATTCAACGAGCTTGCCCAAAACGCGCTCTTTTTATACGGGGTATGTAGGTGTATCCATGTAGAGTGAAATCTTGTTCGAATGTAGAAAGTTAGAGTTGGGGAAATAATGTCTAGCTATGCGCTATCCTCTGAGATTGGTAACAGCACCGTTTAAAGCAGATCCTGAAAGTTAGGGATCATGTTTCGAAAACCATTACACTCAGAGAAAAAAGAAACGTTCAAAATTTTTGTGACCAATTAGCAGAACCAATTTCCACCAATTTAGCAGAAAATAATTCTCTATATACCGATAACTTAATAAGAAACCTTGAGATGCAAATCCCACGGTATTTCACCAAATTAAAAAAATTGTACAACAATAAAACTTTATGAAAAAGAAAAACATAAAATAATGTTCATAAATTATTAGATCTCAGTAATTACAGTAATGTGTAATAATCCTGTTGTAGAAGTAATCGAAGATTTAGGAAACGTCGATTGAAAAAAATATTAATTTCTTTAACTTTCAATTTATATTATGAAAAATTACTACGAAAATTCTGCTTGTAGCGTTTGAACCATCTTGTACAACGTTATTTAAATCAAAACATTTCATTATAATTCTCAATCCGATTCAGGCCGTAATCAAAAATCCGAAACTCACGTCAATTATGTTTCAGCCAGACTCTTGTTCTATTCTAAAATTATTTGAATTGGGTTTGGATATAAAAAAAAAAAGTCTGGCATTATAATTCCATTGAAATTCCTCGGAACTCAAACTATTCAGAAAAACAAAGGAATTCCCCAAAATCGTTCCGCGTGCTGTGTTGCCATAGTCGAAAAGCAAATATTATCTATGCACTCTTTTCCTGCCGAAACAAACCATGCAAGTAGAAGGAGTGGTTGTTTTGAAGTGTGCTCGACTTGGTGCTTTTTCTTGACGGGTGCCATGTTTACCAAAATCTTCATCTAAGAAATGTCTCTCCACATTGCTAAAAGTACAAAAAATATATATAAAGAAACAGAGCAGATTATAGTAATCATAGTTCATTAACTCAAAAAGATTCTTACTTCAGTATTTTAACCTTTAAAGGACCATTTTTTTTAGTACTGGTATAATAAAATAACTTTGGGGTTGAGATTAATTTAAGAAAAGAAATTCATTTAGCTTATTGGATGACATTAATATTTTGTTAATTAATTCTATTAATTAATACTTAATTACCAAGTCAAGACACTTCGTTATGGTTTGAGAAAAAAAAGTAGAACATCTAGATTTTTCTATCATTGAAAAATTTGACGAGAATTTACGCCAACATTAAAAGTACATTTAAAAACTGATGAATTTGGTGGAAAATATACTTCCCATGGCCTTAGAAAGGATTAAGGTGTATTTAATATTTGGCTGAAATACTTACTACGGATTTTCAATCTCTTATTACATAAAAATTTTATAACGTAAGCATTAAATGTAATGCTAATTAGGTAGTTGTTAATAAATTCAATTTCTTGCGATCTTATAAATCTGCTTTTGGGTTTTCTCTATAGCAAAAAATTGCATCATCAAAATCAATAAATTTTCAGTTGATATCTAAGTTTACTTAATAATCAAGAAAGAAAAATGAGAGGATAATTATAAAAGCTAATAAAAAAAGAGAAATTTCTAAATAACAAAGGAGGCGAATGCGTTGAAATTTTTAGATTAGAACATAAAAGGGGTGAGAACCCAGCCATTCTTTTGAAATTCACCACCTTTGCTACCTTCTTTTCAGTTTCATTTGACTTATCAACAAAAATTCTAACTCTTAAACAGAAAACATGGTTTATCTCCTTTAACACTGCATCGGGACAATAACGCCTCGGCACCGACTATTTAGCAAACCACGAGTATTCGTTTTTCCCAGCCATGAACTTGTTCGAAGCAGACGAGACGTCTGATTCTTCGAGAAGACTTCTTTATCGAACTGTGTGGACCCTGTCTCGAAATCGTGATCACCCACCTGCCCCAACACAAAACGTGAGATGTTCATTCCGCAAGAGACCTATTATTCACTAGTGGTCGCTCACACCCACGCTCTTGTGTTGCCAAATGAGGAATAATTCGTCTAAAATGGTTGTCCAGGAATCACGCACGAGATTATTTCTTCCGATCCAGTTAACGTAAACATTTCGTTAGCTTTAATGAGAAAAGGTAACAATTGATAAAATTCTCGTTCATGGATCATCCTTGAAATCTTCCGCCCTATCCATGAATCTAATTAACCAAAATGGCGGGTGCCGTTTTCTTTGAGTCCACTTCCCGGTTCGAGGATCGGAGATGCTGCTTTAAAAAAGGCTGGAATTCATTTGGAATTGAAATAGAGATTCGTTTCCATAAGCCACTTTGGGTTCATTTATCAGCCTTTAGGGAGTGGTAGGAAATCACTGTAATGCAGAAAGAATCTGAAAACGTCGTGACAAACTGCCCAACAGCTGACTACTCGGTAGGCAGTTTGTTCTACATACTATTGACTATAATATTAGTTAATTTAAGTATTCTTCATCTTCGTTGACTTTTCTAGCTATTTCTTAACCTATTTCGGATAAGGGTTGGGGTCGGGTTGAGTTAAAGATCAGTCTGGATATTCTAATTTATTAAAAAAAATCAACATATATTTAACATTTACTTCAGATATGGAGAGTAATATTTAATTTCAGTTTAATAATGATTCCAAAAAATAAGATTGTATTTATACATCAAATATGTATTTCAAAACTATATCTTTTTTTAAAAAAATTGTCAAAACTTATTGCATGATCTCTCGACCTGGCTTTTTGTACGAACTTGATCTTCTAGGGAAAATATTTTTCAAAATATTTAGAAATTTAATCTGTTAGATAATATTTTTTTTACTTAAAGTAATTCACACTAAAGAAACTTCAGTTAGTGTTACATGACACTAAATAAATGTATATTAAACGAAGAATTTAAAAGTAATAAACATTTAAATTTAAAACTTTAACGGGCATATTAAAAATGTAAAAGTTCTAGAATCTTAACCTTAACGAAAATCATTAACTGATATATTAGGAATTTGAGAGTTGTAAACATTTTATCTTCAAAACATTAAAGGACATATTAAAAAAATAAAGATCTTTGGAAACTTTGTCAAAAATTATTTAAAACTTATATAAAGGAAAATTATGAATGAAATTAAATTTAAAAAGTATATTCTCAAACAGACTCCTGTCTCTGAAAGTTCAGATCTGACAGCAGAATCAATAGACAGCAGTAACTACAGAGAGTTGCTGAATGAATACAAAATGAACTCAGTTAATGCGTTATAATAGAATGTTAACAGTTCACATTTAGTGTTTTAAAAGTTTGAAGTAGTTCTGAAAACAAATAAAAGGACTATATCGGTCAAATTTCTAAAACTGTCGAGCACATAAAAAGCACAGTAGAAATCTCCAAAGACTCGTCTGGGTCATGTAATTGAGCAAGACTGAAAAATTTTACTACTTTGAGTCTGAAAGAAAACTGAAATATATCTTCTTAAATACAAAAATATTTTAAAACATAAAGCAGTTATAGGACTTTGCCCTCTTCTTTCTAAGTTTTTTTAAAGTAGTCGAAAATTGAAGCAATTTTCTTACGTTGCTTCTTTTATATCTGCACCTTTCCGTATTGTTACAAAGGATATAATTTGAAAGTTGAAATTGGCTGACCTCTGGTCATTCCAGTTAAGTTCATGTTTCTAATTCGAGATGGATTGAAATAAAAAATGCACTCAGGAGCATTGACTAATCTTCAGAAATCATGCTCTTGCAAGTCTGTACCCTGTTTCGAAAAAGTGTTTGCGTTAAAAATTGTTGTTAACTAATCCTACTTGGTCTAGTAAGGCTAACTAGTAAGGCTAACCATGTCCATGAGCCGAGGACTCGTGTTAAAGGAAAAGTGTGACAGCATCTGAATCGTCTTCTTTAAATAGGGGTTGTTGCTTTTTTAAGGACTTTCAGGGGGAATTACCCTACTCTTGTTTCGGTTGGAGGAGAGCCCGAAAAGCCTTTAGAAGCCAGCCTGCAACGAGCAGTTCTCTGCTAAACTGCACATAGGTTACCAATCTGTTCTGGTAATGCTGATGAAGAGAACAGCCAGGATAGAACCCACTGCTTTCTTCCTCCCATTCATATTACTCGACAATGCTTTGTCTTAATCCATTGGGCCACAGGTAGGCGCTAAAACGCGACATAATTTTTTGTTTCAGCCAACGATGGAACTTGCTGGCGAAGAAGTGTGTGTGTGTGTGTGTGTGTGTGTGTGCCGAATTATCATCAAATGTTGTATTAAAAGTTTTTTAAAAGTATATGAATTCTATTTTATAAAATCTGATTTAGGCAGCTTAAAAACAGCAACAATTGTTCGCACTTACAAAATTTTCGAATATTTTAAGGCAACGACTTAATATAACTTCTAACGATTAAAGAATTTTTCCTCCTACAATTCACTGTGCAAAAGGAGCTTTAAAAACATAAGGCACAAATGTACTTTGTTGAATCTTCTAGAAATCCGCTATGTTTCTTTAAACATTGACTACTCAAGGAATGTGTACAAAATACGAATGCAGCCTTTTTGGCAGGAACTGGAACTGAGTTCTGGAGCAGCATGAGATAAAGTCTTTTTTTAAGTGTCTTATAACCTGTTCCATCTTAAACTATGGGTCACAACCCCTTTTCAGATCGTGAAGCAGAGTTTTGGGCGAAAAAGAAGTTTGACAGCGCGTCTTCGCATCAGATTATTTCATGTTATAAAAGCACAAATGATTCAAATAACTCACCTTGATTTAAAACATTTAATCAGTACTATCCTCGTAGTACACAAAACGAAACTTCTTTCTTTCATTATTTTAAATGCATGTTTTTTTTCCTTTTCGCTATTCTGGTTTTGGCTTTAGAGAGAAAAATGAAGTAGATAAAATTTCTGTGAGAGTTACGGCACGATTAAAAAAAAATTATGAAACTTAAATATAGCCGAATAAATATCAGATTTAAATTTAAACAAACGACAGTGTGCTGTTTCGATATTGCAAGTTAACTTGAGATCAGAATACGAGATTTTTCTGCGAATATCAATTCTTCGTTGTTCCCTTTTCTTGAACGTCATTTTTCCATATTTCAGATTAAATCATTCTGAAATCTACTTAAACCTTTAGTACCCATGACCCTCTATCCGAAAATGAAGTATTAATCAGTGGGAACTTACTGAATATAATTACTCATCAAATTTTAAATGAATTTTTTAATACAAGCTCACTTTCTAAACTATTTTTACCCATAATTGTTGGAAAACCTTAAAGAAGAAAACCTTGAAGGGATTTTCGTTACTCCAATATTTTTCTAAGCGACTCCACATAAAGTCGCGCCCTACAACTTAACACATTCACTGCCACCGGCGCGCTGGCGTGTCCAGAACGTATTTTCTAATTAGATGACCCCTTCTCTGCTGTAGTTGAGAGACGGCAGAGAAGGAGTCATCTAATTAGATAGATGGTTCGAATCTCAGGCGAGAACAGTGGCAGAGAATGTGTTAAAAGGCCCTGATATTTATTGTTTTTGAAAATCAATTTAAAAGATGTAAAAGCACTTAATAACGCTACTAGTTAAAAAATATTTCTACAAAGACATTAGTTTATCACTCTAAATGGAAGTCTTAAATTTTAATTTCTGTACTGTGAAGTTCGGATATCTTATTTCCACAAACAAGAACTTCCTAGCATGCTGGTTAATGATTTCAGTCTTTGAGCAGCTAACCGACTGACTGCTCAGTTTCTCTGGAATCGTGACGCCCTCGAAATCTAACTTTAAAGCTTTTCACCCTACTTTTGCATGATTAAAATTTGAAACGTAGTTTAATTTAATATTGACATACTAAGAGAGGTATACTATGAGTTTGAAGTTTTTCATTTTTCCCGTTTCATTGAAATCTCATAGGACAATATATCCCAATCGTATAGTCGACTGGAACATTAAGTCACAATCATATAGTCAGCTGAGACTATTCCTGTAAAACTCTCTTTTCTGCCACATGATTAGCATATCACGGAACCAACTTTACAGCTTCGTATCAATAATCTTGTAGTAACTGAATCATTGATGGATATATTGTCCCACTGTTAAATTATATCTCTAAAAAGAATTTATTCAAAATTTCTTAAATCTGATATTAAAAAGGCTAAATTATTACTTAATGAACAATAAGAACTATTTTGCACTACGTATTGCATAAATATAGTTGCACTCACTGTAAAATTTAAAAAAAATAGACCAATTGAATCTTGAGTAATGTGCGTGCTCAAAAACTTAAGTCCGCCATTTGCAATCTAATACTGTTTCCAAATTCCTTTCATCATAATTTTATTCTGTAATTCATTAAGAACACTCAAAACATGAAAAACCTATGTAAAAGTGGGACTTATTTACCAATAGGGAATAAATTCTAAGCTCCGGGACTTATATGTCCATTAGGGCCGAAAGGGCTCAAGAGTGATTTTGTGTGTAATGAGTCCCCCTGTCCTATCTGGTTATCCTGCGACAACCATATGTCGGAACAAAGGTAGTTCGTAGTCTGAAGCTAGCCGAAAGATATAGGAGAATACCATAGGGACAGAACAAGAGTGATATAATCTTCGAGGGAAAATAAAGGAGGTGCTGGGTGATGTACTAAGAGAGTAGATGCGACAGAGCAGGGTCGAAGGTAGTAGGAGAGGGCAGTGGTGAGTGAGGACGCAAGTGCGATCGACTACTGGTCAACAAAAGACGACCTCTTATTGAATTTGGTTGTGGTAAAACGTAAACATAGGTTTTAATATCCTGTTCAAAAATGTTTCAATTATATAATATCGAGAGACCATTCGCCACATTCTTTGCTAAAACAATAAGGATTCGTGCAATCAAGCTTCAAAGTACACAGAAATGATGAATTAACATACATCACCCATCAAAGGTGTACAAAGGTACACCCACTGCATGTAATCAGACTTTTCTTGAGTTTCAGTTTGTTCACGGAAGGAACTTTAAGTTGAGTTTGTAAGCAGAACTAATTATCATATCTATACCAATTTTATAATAGCGAATACTGGAGTCACTCCAACTTGGACAATAGAAGTGCAGTATCTTCAGAACTTCGTTAGAATTAAAAGTTTCAGATTTAATTTAAATCATTTTAGAAGCTTCATTAGATTGGAAGCTTCTGATACAAGCTTTCTCGTCGTATATGAATGAAATTCTGCTGGTGATGGAACGTGGATTCCAATGAGATGAAGCAAAAAGAGCCCTTCTCGGACGAAATCGTATCTAAGAAACAATCATACGATCCATTACTTTTAAAAATTTCGTTTGACAGAGAGGGTAAAGGACTGTTTAAATCGTAGTGCAACTATACTTAAATAATATCGATATAAGGAATTTAAACTCTCGGTTATTTCCTCTTTGTAGTCTGCTCAGCATTTTGCCCGCGATGTTAGAATTTGGGATTCTTGAGTTTACTTTAGTCCATATTTTCTAGGATACATACTTTCATTTATGCATTTCTACAGAAACTTTCAGTGGCCTAAGTGACGAATTAAAGAAGTTTTTCTCTACATTATAGCTGGACCGGTTTTACCATTAGACCACCCTAGGCAACCGCTTAGGACCGTTAGGATGCCACAACAGTGAGGCGCTCTTGTACTGACCCTTCGTTGTGGAGAAATAAGTTTTATCTTTCATTGAGTCTTCTCACCTAATTCTGAACTCTGATTCTCCAAGTCATCTTAATCATAGGTAATTTTAGAGTGATTGTCACCGATCTTTATTTTTAGAAAAGAAGGTACCTATTACTTCACGCATTGAAGTGCCTCTGAATTATAGATACCTGTACTGTAAGTACACTAGACTATTATTTAGTCTGTATATAGAAGTTTACTGTATACAGAATAGTCTTACTAGATTGTTCTATATGCAGAAAGAATAGGGAAGAATGCAAATGGTCAGCAAAAAGATTTTTAATGAAATAACGAGGGGGTACAGAAAGACGCCCGAACATGCATAAGATGTCTTAAATCCTTGCAACATAAATTTTTCCAGACAGTTCAAGAACTTCCTTTTTTTTTTGATACTTTGACTTGTTAGTTTTACGATAAAGAAAGTATTTAAATTTGAAGTTAATTCTGAAGTTTAAAAGCAATTTTGAGCAAAGTGTCTTAAGAGCAAAAAGAAAACCTGCAGCCTGCTGGCTGTCTCGGCTTCGTTGTCGGAGGATCCTGAGTTTCATTCCACATTCTGTCAAAACCGCGATTGTTATTAACGTTCCTATTTGAAGCTACGCGGGCTCTATGTTGGAACGGACCTCGTAATTTTGAATCGTAATGAGATGACGAGGATACTTGAGCCATGCATCCCTCTCCCCCTGATTTCCACACCACACCTGCTGAAGGAGTTCCTTGTCGGATGTAACGTGTTGATCTTGCGATCTTATGGTCACGAAGTTGAAAAGTAACAAGTTAGAGCAGGGGTTCCCAACCTTTCTTCCCTCGTGTACCCCTTGATTATTCATTTTATTTTCGCGCCCCCCCACCTGCAAAACCCCCCCCCCTCTCCAACCATCCATCAATGCAAAGAAGTTTTTTATCAATAATGTTAATGGCTTAGGTAAGCTTAAGAGTCAAATGACTCCAATTAATAACATTTTCAGGACTTAATTTTGATTTTTCATTTTATTCCATTTTTACAATAGTATTAGTTCAACGTCAAAGCAGATGAAATCAGTATTATAGCAATTTCGCATTAACTTAAAAGGATAGCTAAAAATTACACTTCTTTTTGCTTTCTTTTTTTCTTATTTTGAGGGTAGGTTTAGGACTTCGCAATTTCACTTTCACTTTTCACACGAACTTTGGGGAAATAAAATTCTGTAACATTTGTAATCCTTTATTTTTTCTTGTGTCCGCATTACCGACTTTGAGCTCGCGTACCCCCAGGGGTACGCGTACCACAGGTTGAGAACCTCTGAGTTAGAGGAAAGAGACAAATTTCAATCAATATAAGTTTTGATTAGTTTGATAAGTTTCATTATTTATCAGCAGTGATTCTTTTGGTATTGCAACTTTCACTCCGGTTCATTCTGTTAACTTTTGAATGTTTCAATAGTTACATGATGTCAGAAAGGCTCGTATTGGTATAAAATATTGTTGTTATGGTTTCGAAGAATGGATTAGCTTGAAAAAGTCAACACATATTATTGATGGCTGATATTAAATTAATATCAATTAAATTCCAAAGTGAAATGAAATTAATAATTTTAAAAAATAACGATTTTTTTCTTTTTTACGAATTTTAACAGGTTACACACACATGAAATATTACAATCAATGTAAACGCGCCATATTTGCTTCTTGTGTTATTTGTGACCCTTTTTAAGGAACTTATAACTTCTGTTTTATCCTCATTTAAGTAGGACTGCATGTAAACATAAAGAAAGAAACCCCCGACTCCCCTAGGTGTGAGTATTACATAGCTGGGCGCCGCGGCAACAGCACGGGTACTTCAGTCAATTACAAAATGGGCATCATCGGCCCATGCACCAACCACTTCCGTCAGGGATACGACCCGTCATCGGAAATGAAGCCAACACAAACACACCATCATTGCTATACCCCCAACGGAAGCGAGAACATCTTACTTGTCCGGCGACTTCTCATGCACGTACTCGTGGTGCCCCATCCCTAGGGGGAAGATTTAAAGTAGAAATGTTTTTGATGATATTGTGTAAAGCATTCTGCATATTTATAAACATTCTGCACATTTTTTAAAGGTAGTGTACAATATAAATAATAGGCGAATTTTCAAAAATATTTCATAGCATTTTGTATTACTGGTGTGGTCGTAATGCTCCTTAAAGACACCGAGTTAATATCTTGATATCATCATTTTCTCTCGGTAGTACTATTAAAATAATTTCTCTCTGCAATTTAAACAGTAATAACCAGTGTGGATAAAAAATCTGAAATTATTTCCAGCTGGTATTGGACATCATATTTTTCTTGCAATGGGTTCAATTCTCGCTCATATGATAAGTATTAAATTATCCGAGACGTTACTGCTCACCGTGGGTTATCTCATTGTAACGGTAAGAACGCTAAAGCTCGTTTAATTTGTTCTAGCAGCAGTTGTCATGAACATTCTCTTGCAGTGGCGGAACGACTGTGAGGTGCAAGGGGGTATAGAACGAAGAACATGAAGTCAAAACTTGCTGCATTTAAGTCATTATTAAAACAGATTATGATTAGGAAGCGTAAAAATAACGCCATATCCCTGGCGCCGTTTACGCTTCTTAAGTTACTAATGACGACCGGGATTCTAAAAAAATCTTGCAGTCGTCACTTTCCCTCGCTACGCCACTGACTGCTCATGGTGACAAAACGTAAGTGCGTTATGTCAGTTTTAAAAGTCAAATGTGATGGAGAGTACTCCCGGTTGGGTTGGGAGACGTCACTTTTCCCGTTGTTAACGTTCTGAAAAAGTGACGCCCCAACCCAACCAACTGGGGCTACCAGAATAGACCTCTTACACCGGAATTACGTAGTCACCGCATTTAATGTAAATAAACAAAACAGAAAACTCGTCCATACACATTTGTGTGATTCGTGGGATACGCATCTTGAAGTTTAAAGCATATTCTATGTTAAGAGAATGAGATTAATAAGAAATCTTTTAATAGTTTTATTTTTTTCATCATAAACTACTGATGAGATGATGAAACTCTTTATGCAGTTGCATTGCTGTCGCACTGTAACAGACCATCGAATTCTTAGCATCATTTCCGAAAAATATTCTGGATAAAATAGCCTACAGTATTCCTGAAAGATTATTCTGTTAGCAATTTTGATTATATCGGTTATCATTTTCTATAGCTATACAGCAAATTAAAATTGATCCGAATGATATCTGATTCGAAGTGAAGAGAATTATAAATAAACTGGTTTTGGTTTGTTTACGTTATAGCTCTTCTGGGTTGATACAAGATAAGCGGTAATCTCTCAAAAATTTCTAACAATTCTGTGCAAAAATCAATATACATTCCTACTTGTAGTAAGCTGGTTTATTTTATTTTATATAATGGGTGATGCCAAGAATTTTCCTGCTCTTAAAAACGATTTAATTCTCCGTGCTGCTTGGGGTCAACCTACTGAAAAAGTTCCGGTCTGGATTATGCGACAAGCCGGTCGGTATCTTCCTGAATTTCGAGAATTCCGTAAAAATCATTCCTTTTTTGAGATATGCCGCACTCCAGATCTTGCATGCGAGGTTACTCTACAGCCATTACGTCGTTTTGATCTGGATGCTGCTATAATATTCTCTGATATTTTAGTTATACCTCAGGCACTAGGAATGGAGGTCGAGATGAGGCCTGGGGTTGGGCCTGTACTGCCAGATCCTCTAAAAGATCCAAATGATCTCTCCAAATTAACGTGTCCATGTGATGTCCAGCAGCAGCTTGGGTATGTCTTTGAAGCCATTAGCCTCACTCGACATACTCTAGATGGTAAAGTGCCTCTGATAGGGTTTGCCGGTGCACCCTGGACTCTTATGTGTTACATGATAGAAGGAGGAGGGTCCAAGACCATGTCATTGTCCAAAGGATGGCTTTACAGGTGGCCTGAAGAAAGCCACAAGCTACTTAAGATTCTGACAGATGTGATTGTGGAGTATCTTGTTGGGCAAATTAAGGCTGGTGCTCAGCTTCTTCAAGTGTTTGAATCAAATGCTGAATATCTTGGTCCAAGGATGTTCAATACATTTTCTTTGCCTTATTTAAAAGAAATTAAGGAGCGTGTCAGTCAGTTAGCTGTGGAACAGAATCTTCCCAAAGTGCCAATGATTCTTTTTGCTAAAGGATCGTGCAGTGTCTTAGGTGCCATATCTAATGCTGGCTATGAAGTGATCAGCTTGGATTGGACAATTGACCCAAAGGTTGGCAGGGAAACAGTTTCATCTGATACCACTCTTCAAGGGAATCTTGATCCATGTGCTCTTAAAGCTGGTACTGCAGAAATTGAAGACATGGTTAAAGAAATGATTCAAAGCTTTGGAACTCATAGATACATAGCAAATTTAGGACATGGGATATATCCTGATATAAATCCTGACAATGTTAAAGTTTTTGTTGATAGCGTACATGAAGTTTCTGATAAGCATAATAAGAAGAATTCTTGAAGTCTATTGTATATTTCTAGTCTATGGAAATAAAAAAAATATATTTGTTGATTTTTTTATATAATTTTTTTGAAAATGTTCATTTAGTTCTTGAATAGTATAACTGATATTCATATTTCTATTTTTTATAATAAATATACTTATTGCAGGGATTTTTAGCTTTTAGACTTCATTTTTGTTTTATTTTGCATATTGTTTTAGTTGCATAGATACTTTAAATATTAAAATTTATACTTTATTAATCATGTATTGAACATATTTGAATAAACATTCTTAACTGATTTGTGATATACATTCTTCTAATTTATTTCTATTCTGGTTAGATTGGGCTAGCATTTAATTTTGTTTGCAATTGCTGGATCCTAAAAATAAAGTTACTCAATATTTTGAATTTCAACCTGAAGAAGGGAGCGTTGGTCTATGACGGTAAGTTGAAAATCATGATATCTGGTCTCTTTATCATTTGCAATAATGATGGCATGAACTGGCATATGGAATTTCATTTTATTCAAAAGGATTACACGTGGAACTGAGATTAATTGTTAAAATAGTATGAATCTATTTCAGGCATGATAAAAGTTGGGATGGGTTCTTCAGAAGCTAAATTTTAAAAATTAATCTTCTTTAGCAAATTGTTTAATATTATGTAAGTAAAAAAAAAGAAAAACTAATTTACTGAAAACCAGAAGAAGAAATTAAAAGGTGTGAGTGTCCTGAGTAAGCTGCGAGGTTTTGTCACTTATATTAAAATGTCTTGCTACAATTGGAGTGTTAAATAAAAAGAAAACAATGAGAGTAGTTCAAAAGTAATTGAAAGTTAATTATGGAATATATTCATTTTTCATAGAAATATTTATAAGTAAGTTGTAGATTTTTCTAACTTGCTGCTTTGGTACTTAGTTTCTTTTTTAAGTGGTGGTCATTTTAAAATTCTATATATGAAGTCTAATTTCTTCATTTGTGTAAATTACTTTTAAATATTAGTTGTTAACTGTATTGTTATTCCATCTTTGCTTCTTCTGTCTTTAATTCTGCATAAATATTTAAATTTCATCAAATTTTTCAATTTTTATTTTTTCCACCAATAGCTCAAATATGTTATACTGTTCATGTAAATAACTTTTGAAATGAAGTTTCAGTCATAGACATTTATTCAGAAGAAAAACTATCCTTGAACTAAGAACTTGTTTTTAATTCGAAAGCCTTGAGAATTTCTTTTTTATTTAAATATTAAAATGTTGTGAATTAAGAACTGTTAGAAAGCATCATTGGGAATAAAGAAGTATCTAAATAATTTTTTTACTACTCCCCTATTGCAGCAAATGAAGAAAATATGGACAGCATTATATTTTAATCCGTCTGATATTTTATATTACTACACACTTTAGCAGTGAAATATATATTCTTAGTATTTCATCTTAATTCTTAGTGCAAACTGAGACAGATTCCACACTATAGAATATTCTAGTGTAACTTAATGACGAGATTGAAAAAAAAAAAATCGAGAATTGAATGGCGTATTAGTGTAAAAGTTAGCGTATTAAATAATTGTTAATATTTGATTTGACAATAGCTTATTTAAAAAAGGAAGAGACATCAGATTATCATAATTCTATCAATTATTTGCCTATTTGTGTGAAATAATTTAATTAGTAAATAGGGCACTTTTTCCAGTAGTTTGATGACGGCTGAAATGCATGCCAAACTAATACAGTTCTACCCCAGTTAACCGAACTAAAGGGGGGGGTGGCATTTCAGATAACGATTTTTTTGGTTCAAACTTAAACATCTACATATTATTATTTTGTATTTATTTAATTAATGTAATTCTGAAGTATTTTTTATTTAATGTAATTCTGAAATATTTTGAGTGTAAAATGAATGCAAAACTCTCTTTGTAGGTACACTTATATTCTTTATTAAAGTTAAAATTTCATTTTTAGGTTGGGCGTTTAACTCTCCACTAACCATTGCCCATCTCACTCTTCCCTTCATGATTATTCCCATGCAATACAGTACACGTATTTTGGATTTGCAATTTCAGAGGCATTTCGGATAACCTGGGTTTCGGTTAATCTGAGCTCGGTTAACCAGGATTTTACTGTAACTCTTAAACTGCATAACATTTAATTTTTCAACAAGTTTGCACCTACCCTTTTGGTGACTGCCACATTAATTGAAAAGTTAAATTTCAACCAACATTTATGTTTAGTGGCAACTGCATTTGGGAATATGAAAACAGTAGATTTAAGATTCAAGAGAGATTGAGGATAAAATTTCATAACTTTATCCTGCATCATTAAGTTGTGAATTACCATAAGGTAAACAGAATTTGTGTATAGTGTTATGAGGAATGATACTCGTATTTTGTTGAGCCATCTATTTGAAAATAATCGAGCCTTCCATTAAGGAAAAAAGAAACTGCTGAATATAATAAATTTTTATTGTCTGAAAGACTTAAAAGATAATTAATCGATGCAATTGGTATCCTTACTGAATAATGAAATCTAGCTACTTAAATAGCATCAAAAATTCAACCCAGCGTGTTCATGATCTTCCCTTGCTATCAACAGCAGGTCTATATATTGAGAATCATTAATGGTTTCTCAGTCAGTTTTTGAAACTTTGTTCCCCCCTTTTTTATTTTTATGCTTTTATTTGATACTTGCATAATATTTTAAAACAGATTCCAATGTAAAATTTCATAAAGCTTAACAGAACATTTAGTTATTTTTAACTCTAAAAAATGAGTTCTTCTCATAGCAAACTAGTATTTTTAGAATTTGACTTATTGTGTACTGAATTGCTGAAAATGGTGAATTTAATGAATGCAGTGTCATTGTGCACTTGTAATACTTGCTTATTATAAATTGTGATACCATCTTCATGCACATTTGACTCATCTGTATTAAAAGAAATGCAAGAAAATGCTGTTTCATATTTTTTAATTCTTATACAAAAATGTATTTTTGATAAATATGTCTTGTTTTTCTGCTTCATTACATAACTGAAAATGATTATTATTCATTATAGAATGAAATAGTGAGAACTTTTTTAACTGTTTATGTTCTTTAAATTCTCCTAATGATATATAATTTCACCTCTTTTCTTCAACATAACAATTTCGCATCTTTTTGACATAAAGCATATCTACTCAAAATCAGAATCTCAAAATGAAATAATAGAACTTTTTAAAACTTTTTATGTTCTTTAAATTCTCTCATGATATGTAATTTCACTTCTTTTCTTCAATTAACATAATAATTTCACATCTTTTGACACCTCTTCAGTATCACAATTCACAAGCAGTGCCTGCTTCATATAATTACCTAGAAAAATGGAATTGAATAGGAAATTTGTGAATCCTTTTTGATTTAAATGAAAATAAAATTTTTAAAATGTTTTATTTTTAATTTCCCATTTTAGTTAACTATTATCATACCAAATTTAATTTTTCATACAGTAAAGTTGCTATAGTGTGTTGTATTTTTTTCTGACAGCAGCTTTGAAGGATCTTTTAAAGCTTATTAAGTTTTTTGGGGGAGAAATTATTTTTCATAAGTTAATATTGCCGAGTTCCTGTGTTGTGTATCAAAATAATGTCAAAAAGGAATTTGTATAAACGAGAGATAAATTTTATGGAGTAAGAAACCAGATATGCAGTGGAATATTTTATTATCAGTTCTTACCCTTCATCAGTAATTTAATTAATTCATAAATTTACCAGCACAGTCAACCTGTAGCTAGGACTGAAATATTAAATTGAAAACAGAAAAAGTAATAACTTGTTTTTACCAAGTCATGAAGCTAAAACGAATGAGTAGTTTTAGAACGATAAATTTACCACACAACCACTTGGCATGAATAGGGGAGGGGGATGCCTGGACTCATAAATTGAAAACTGCAGCTAATGGTCTCTGTTTTATTTATTTTTTTCTGAGTAAATAATTTGGATGACTGTTTGTTTCACAATCATTTATTTTTTTTGTGTTAGCTTTAGTGCTAATGTACATTTTATAGCTATTTAAGTAGGTAGCTGCTGTCTTGATGTTTAAGTTTAAAAATAGGGAATAATTGAGCGATTATATGTACCTATTGTTTTAAAAATTCTCAAACAAGATGGTTTTAGAGTGAAGTGAAAATGACCTCGCAGCTGAAGATTTTAGTTAGCACTTTGTACTTTTTTGAAATATTGTTGGCAGTGGTGTAGTCGCAAAATAAGCAGTGCCGAGACGCTCAAAAAGCAATGCCGGATTGCTCTAGCCTGGGTGACAAAAATCGCGTTGTTTTAATGACGCGTTGGTTTGCTGCATCATTTGTACCGCTATTAGCTATGTATTGGATTTTGAGCTATTCTTTACATCCAAGGTTCTATCAAGTTACATACTGATATACTTCCGGAAGCTTTATAGTTAAAAATTCTCAGCAACTTTCACTTGAAATCAGGAAAGAGGATTTTGAGGTAATGTGATAGGCGCTGTAACTTTGTTGTAACATAAGTTTTTTTTTATATCAAAGCTTGCTTACCTGATTATATTATGATAGATGCAGCTCCCTTTTTTGTGAAATATGACAAAAGAGAAATATATACATTTACTGAACAATAGCTTCTCCTTCATTGCTACCACAATGCCATGAACATTTCCCCCATTTGAATTATGTGCATTAAAAAATCAACTCGGATGAATATTTAAAAAAAAACTGCTATATCAGTTCAAGCCAAAATTACATTAGCTACATTTTCAACTCGAAGCTTTGCAATTAGGAAATTTTGAAAGAAATGCTTTTTTGACTTGCAAATAATAAAAGTTTATTTCGGAATACTGAAACACCCGCAGTTAAATATTTTGTTATTTCAGTTTGTCTGAACTTTTTTTACTTAAAAATTGCCTGCATAGAGATTAAATGAAAATCAATAATAATAAAATATTTTGGAAGGAAAAAGGAGGCCCCGATGTTTGCGTTGCTATATGCAACTCTGCAAGGCTTAGTCCGGCTCTGCTTGTTCAAGCCAAGTTCAGGTTAGTGCAATTACTTTTGAAGCTCTGGCAGCTCATAAACCAAAATATAGCCTGTTATATATGAATATACAGAACAAAATGAACAAGACATATCAAAATGCAAGTCAAAAACTAAAGATGTTATTAATTAAACAAAATTTAGATTATGATCCAATAAACAAAAGTGCAATACACATGCAAAGAGCACATGTCAAACAATTCTATGAACTATTTAACTCTTAAAACTAATGAAAAAGTCAAAGCCAAAATTTGGAGTTTTCAGCAATAAAATTAGTAGCTCTGCTTTGGAAGAGCATTAGCCAGGTTAAATCAGTTTTGCTGTACAAGCCATCCCTGTTACTAAAGTTGTTGGAAAACAGAAAGGGTTATTTACCCTAAAATGAAAGAATTTAGAATGAAAACCTATACACTAGAGTAAATTAAAAACTTCATACTAGCAATTTACACAAACGTGCATTATATTTATAATATATAAAAATATTAACCCGTTCAGGACCATCATCGCATATATGTGATCACTCTTTCCGTGCCCTACAGCCCATCATCACATACATGTGATCGCAACTTCAATGCTTTATTTGAATTTTAAACGGCACTAGATGGTGGTAAAAACCGTTACTTTTTTCGAATAATGTTGCATCAGAGTTTTGACGCCCGGGCCTGGGGAAGCTCTACTTTCACCTTTCGCTGGTCCTGAACGGGTTAAGATTAAATTAAATTACCCTATCCGTAATCATACATTCGAAATATAAAAGAAGATTTGACACAAAACTATTAGCATTAATACTTATCAAAACTTGTAATAGACAATTCTTATTTGAAATTCCAACAATCAAAGTGGCCAACTGGGCTTGGGACTAGTTGGCCACTTGGACTTATGCATATAAATGTAGGAATTGTATTTTTCCCGTCTAGCTTAAAAGCGTAAGTTCAATTCCTTCCTAATAATATTTTTTCACTTTCCGTACAAGATCATTTGAATAATTGTTGTGTCGGCGGAAAGATATCGAGAGATAATGATCATGCGCTCTCCATGCTAATCACGTAATACGTAGGTGTTTCTCCGTTAAAAACCGAGTGTAATGTTTTAATCCGAGAGATGGCTTATTGAAATCAAGAAGGACATGCGGTAGATTGGTGAGCGTAGGCAGCTACGGGTGTCTCTTCCCTGTTAGCACGGCGGCGATGGCTAACTAACCTTTTTAACGTGGTGTAAGTTGATGTTTAACTAAGTAACTAACAAACCCTAAATCTCTGCTAAATTACGCTGGCTCAGGCCGTGATCTTAAAAATAATTTTACATAAATATATGCTGTAGTATTGTCTGCTACAAGAAATGTGCTTTTTCCTTTTTCGCTTCCTTGGTCGAAGATTGTCCAGTGCCTACGTGCAGGAGGTCAGTTAAAGGTCACTTTCTCACCACATTACGAGCGGGGGAGGCTATAAGGTCACTCTGAAATAGCGCCTGACAACAAGCTTGTCCAATCAGGCGTTGTTGTTTTTTTTTTTCGGTGACGCAAGGCCGGAGTGTGAAGAGGGGCCTGGATCCCTACACTTGAAGAAGGATTATTCGAGAATCAAGACGCGCTGCTAGATGATTTTTTGGGAAAAAGAAAAAATGGTGCTCATCCTTCGTTCCGGTGCGGACTTTTCGAATTGCATCTGCTGAGTTGTTTTGCCCAAAATGAGGAGTATGTGAATGCCCCGTTCGGGTAATGTTCCCCCGTCTGGATTGTAAAGAAGCAGCGGACTTGTATGATCGAAAAAAGGTTGATGAAGAAGGAAACCAAACAGATAAGAATTTTTCAATTTATCAAGATACCTTTTTTTACGTATTTCATAGCATCCAATTTTTGCATCCAATTCTCACCCCCTTACATAAGAAAAACAAGAGAGGAACTTAAAGACTATTTTAAAAAGATTTCTCCGACTTTTTTGAGTTTCTAGTTTAATGCAATATGTGTGTGTTTTTTTTCGCGAATGTTGATCAACATTTTCAGTTTAAGAAAAGGGGCCCCATAATAATATCCTGATAATATGTAGTCTAGAAATTAAGTTAATGTCAATTATTATTTTTGTGTATTAATATAAATAAATCTTTTAGTTGTCTTTTTCAGGAGTAATTCCTTTTTGCATTCATGTCTGACGTTGTTAACTCTTCCTTTTGTTTTTATATTTTATGCATGCCATCTTTCCTTTGTTTTTTTTTATTATTTTTAGTAAAAAGGATACTTGAAATATATACGGATAAATTAATTTAGCAAAAATGCAATTTTTTAATCTAATGAACTGCATTTTTATATATCTAAGTGTTTATACATTATATTATATAATATCAAGATAACAATTTATGTGTTTAAATATCAAGTTAACAATTATGTATATATTTAAGTGTTTCAATCCATCAAGTAAACAACTTAACAATTTGAGTATATGTGGTATTATATTATGTATATTATCAAATTAACTATATAACAGTAAACCCCTTAACATATGCATAAACACATATAATATCCAGTGACGACTCTTGAAACTCCTCTCGCTTCGACTCTTGACTAGCTTTCCGTGGCCCATTAATTCGCTATCCGCGGCCCATAGGTTGGGAACCACTGTTATAAGTAATTGTAGTTATCGAAAAACTTTCAGTACAAAAGTTTTTCGCTATAACAAGGCGATAATTCACCCAATTTAAATTATCTTTCTATTTTCAATCTTTAGGGAATTATGGGGAAATACCACCCTCCACCATTTCCCCCCATCTACGAAATCGGCTGAGATTTTCACTCTCTTATATCAGTGTATCCAACTGTGGATATGTGAACAAGGTCACTCCTAAACGCAACGAGGTGGACGGGTGAAATTTCGTGTGTGGTTTTTTCATTTAAATTGTAGATCTTAATTAAACTTTGGATACAGTCCGTCCACGGGAAGACTCCTTTGCCTGTATTTACGATAACTCCAAAACGCAACAAACTAGATGAATGAAACCTGACGTGTGATTTGTCATTAAAAATGTATATTTGTGTTATATGTTCGCTAAAATCTGTCAGAGAATAGACTGTCTATTTGTGTGTATGTAGCATAGTAACTCGAAAACGGAACAAATTAAACGAATGAACGTATGCGGTCTTAACACCAAATTTTCGATCTGTATCAAGTTTTGGAACAAGTCGATCAACGAAACGAAGTGCTGTCCCAAAATATACGCTTTATTATGTATATATAAAATTTTGGGAAAATATATGCGTAATATAACATAATGCAAAATATATGCCCTATGCGACGAAGCTAAACATAAAATGGACCACATTATGAAACAATTTGAAGGAAAAAACTCCAGATTTTTTTTCTCATAATAATCTTTCATAATATTTTCATCCTTACAAGAAATTTCTACTTTGAGATTTGTAAATTAAGGCTTTCCTTCGTATGAATATTTTCGTACTCGAATTTTTCAAATAATTTGAGCATGAGTTTGACCCTTGCTCTCAATGAAAAATATGCAGAGAAGAATTCCGTCCTGTTATAACAATAATTTATATTAGATTTATTATGAAGGTATGATTTATTTTAGTGAATAATTGTTAGTGACTGAAGAGATATCGCCATTGATAAATAACAAAACCATGCTGATGTAATGCACGAAGCGCTTTTCACTGCCCGCCCGTGGATGTTGAAGATGGCTATGAGGAAAATAACAATAATAAAAATATAAACCAGCGGGAGTGGTCTCCCCTAAACTTTCTCGTATACTTCTCGAAAAAGGTGCTGTTTCCCCTCCCCCCGCTTGGATAAAAAAATTCGAACATATTGTAACCCAGGATCCAATGACTATCAGAAAATATTTAGGTAAAGAATCAAATTCACAGATGCGTTCCGATTTCTACTCTTGCTGGCTCAAGGACAAAGTCGCATAATCCTCCCGCGTGCACAGATTGCTACCAGTACGCATGCGCATGGAGAATCGGATGAAAAAGAAAAGCGCCAAGCAGGAGTCAATAAATATCGTGCGCAGAAGATTGCGTCCAGTACTCATGCGCGTGGAGATAACGGATTCGTTGGAGATGCGATTATACAGACCGACAGACAGTCAACCTTTTGACGGATTTGGCCCAAAATTTTATACGGACCTACAATCATGACGATAAAACTGCGTATGAAATTTTATCCATCTAGCTATTCAAGTTTTTGAGTTATAGTGTTCGCATGACCGCGGACAGACAGACAGACATACTTCCCGTGGACGGATTTTGTCCAAAATAGAAACCTACAAATTATGTGTCAAGTTCACATACCAAATTTCATTCCTTTATCTCTAATAGTTTTCGAGTTATCGTGTTCACAGACACTCAGACATAATTCCCAAATTGTGTTTTTCGGACTCAGGGAGGTCTAAAACGTGGAGATTGGTCAAACTCTCGAGTTCGCATTTTTTGGCGATTACAATGCTTTATCTTTGTATACGAGAAAGTAAAAATTGTAGGATGCCGGACATAAGTTCCCGCGCTTTCTTCTGGCAGCCATGAAAAACCTGCAGTTCAGAAAATGAAGAATCTGACGATGATGGAATCCTTAAAGATTCTGACGCTGGTGACGGTTACGGTTGTAGTTATGCGAACAATCAAGCATGACAACAACGTGGGTAATACCTGTAGACTTCCTTCACAACACGCATAGAAAAACGCGTGCAAGTGCATAAACTATTACGCTCATCCTTGAAAAGAATCTCCTCCATTGACTGCCGGTGACCTCCAAACAATTATTTCGAAATAGTTTTGAACTCTACTTCTCAAACAAGCCTGTGGGCTTGAATTTTAAAATTAGAACCCAAACGTGGCTTTCAAGCTAGAAAATCTAGCAGGAATGTTTTCTCCTTGACTTTCCCTTAGAATTACAAAATACGGCACATTTTGTGTTCAGCTTCGTTATGTAATGGAGAATGAATCTGTGTATAGTGTGCATTGTGGACATTTTCCCATTGACTAATTGGGTCCAGCTTTATATAGTATATCTACAATTTAATGTCAAAACACATTCCAGATTTTATTTATCTAGTTTGTATTATTTTTTCGTCATCTTGCTCACATGCACATGGAGAAACGGTCTTGTCTGTCGACGGATTTACTGCATATTTCGACACAGATTTACAGTTTGGATGTAAATATCATATGCCGGAACTCGCCCATCTGGCTTGTTGCTTTCTGAGCTATCGCGTTCACAAACGTATACTTGCAGATGGAGAAACAGACAGTCGACTTTTTGATGAATTATGTCCAAAATTTGATGGAGATGAACAATTTTATTAATAAAACCTATACCAAATTTCACCTACTAAGCGCTATCGTGTTGACATGCACACGAACCGACAGACAAACTTCCTGTGGACGGATTTGGTCGAAAATTTCATACAGATGTGCGATTTTGGTATAAAGACCGCATACTGAATTTCATCGTCTAACTCGTTGCTTTTTTTTTAGCTATTGTGTTCAGACACAGACATATTCCTATAAATACTCTTTCTTCGCACTATGGGAGGTCGGATGTTTTTAATATTTTCTCTCTGTATACTTGGTATACGAGAAAGTAAAAAAAATCAGAAATAAAAAAAATGGAATGACGGAAGACGAATGAAAAATAAGAGGCTTTAAAAATTTCGCGCATTGTAGTTGAGTTCATCAATCACTTAAGTGGCGTTTTTCTGCTTTAAGCAACTATCAGTCATAAAGAATTACAGGATATTTTGAAGCATTATAGCGAGGTGTAAGATATTTAGATAGGGTTAAATACCTATGTGTCAATGAGTTAATAAGGTTAAACACCTATGTGTCTACGAGGAAGAGAAAGCTGCAGTGTCAGTAGGAAAAGAATCGAAACGTCATTTAATTTACTTTAGTTATTTTAACTTTCGGTTTTGAAATAATACGAGGGCTAATTTTGGAGACGGACCTCATATTTTGAACCGTGGTCAGATGATGAGAACGATACCTCCACCTCCAAACTTCCGCACCACACCAGCAGGAGGGCATTTAACCCTCTCCGTCAGTTTTAATGTGCACTAGGCCCACTACACGACTGAATCTTCAATAAAATCGGGTTTCGAATCTGAAACTATCCGGTCCCAAACCCATCAAAGACCGCATAAAAACATCTCTGTTTTTCAATCTGATTCGAAAAGATTCCATATTTAATTTGGGGAAATAAGAAAATGTGTCTTATAAAGATTTGTAATAAGCCAATGTTACTTACTTGTGTGAAGGCTTGTAAATTTTACCGCATATTTTTTATTGCAGTTAGCTTCAATTAAATGTTATCAACAGGTATGTATATTTAGATACTTAATAAATGAAGCTTAAATACAATATTTTTATTGAATCTTTTGCAAAACGTATCAACCAAAATTTTACTCAAATACAGTAACCGTCCTCCACCTGACCAGGGCTGCGACTGATAACCGAAAAGACGAAATCTCTCAATACACATGTACAGTAACGTAATTTCACTGCCGAGTTGGAACGAAAATAAAATCCTTTAAAAGTAAATAATACGTACATATTGTATTTAATTTTACAAAACGATCGACATAAACTTCAGCATGAGAGTAGCAATGTACAGAAATACGACGATTTTAGACGATGACGAATAACAGAAACTGACGGTTAAACGAGTGACGGTTAATCGAAGTTTTACTGCACTGGTATTTGACGAAGCCTTACAGATCACCGAGCATTTTGTATTCATTGGCATCTCATTACGGGCAGTGGCGGAGCGAGGGTATCTGGCGCCCGAAGCATAATATGATTTCTTCGCCCCTCGTGCTAAATCACCGTGGGGGTGCTGCAACGTAAAGTTCTACGCTGCCTACTAATGGTTTCTGCATATCTTAAATTAGGACCTTTTTAACTAATTTTCAATAGTTTAATACTTAATTAATAAAAATTTGTTATTAGATTTTTTTTACTTCAAATTATTTTTAGTAATGAAATTTTAATTTAGAAATTAGTAATTTTTAACTAACAATAAATAAGAATTTTTAAAATGATTTTTCACGGTTATTTTTGCTACGTTTCTTACTCTTATTTATGAGGATTTAGAGAATCGACTGAACATGAAAAAAAATCACTGGAAGCTCTAAGTTGAAATAAATACATATACAGGGATAAGGTATTTATAAGGTATTATTTGTGGATATTAACAAAACTACTTAAAATAAAATCGGATCTTCTGGTTTTATTTCGTGGAATTCTGGTTGAATTTCCAAATTTTTTTCCGGTGTAGGTGGGAAGAAGAGGGAGACCCCGAAAGCTCTAAAGCGTGTCGATTTCTAAAAATCTAGAGGTCGAAGATTTTAGCTATATTTCAATGCTAGCATTACGAATTCGAGAAAGAAGGAAAAAATGGTTAATTTATGGAATTATACCTACCTATAAGTGGTCTACGGTGCTTTTCAATGTGAATGCACTTACTGAAGCTCTTTGAGAAGTTATATTCGTTCAAACTTTCTACATTTCATTCTGAGCGGATAACACGGGCTCTAGAGCCGTTGTATTTGATATTCTTTTAAAATGTATGTTTGTAGAGGGACGAGACTCATGGAATACCGCTGTTGAAGAATTAATTCAATTTCAGGAACCATTTTTATTAGATGGCTAAGTTCCACGACACAGTACATTAAAAGATACAAGACGCAAGACAGGGAACAACAACACAAGACAAGTACACAGAAAAGAAGAGAGAGGGGCGTCATGGGAAAACCTCGGATGGCTCCAGTAGCGCCATCTACCATAAAAAGGAGAAGGCAGTGAATTGTAACCGCTACATATTTCTTTAAGCTACTCGCTAAGGCAGAGCTTCTTTACGACCATGAATATATCGAATAGAATAATATTGGGGTTGCTTAAATTTTGCAATCCACTCATTTTAGACTTATACACATTTAGAAGTAAAATCTGTTGAAAAAATTATATTGAATGCAAAAAGAAAAAATAATAATTATTATTGAATTCAAATTTATGTACGATAATTTTTTAACTAATTTTTCAATTTATCATTAATTATTTCTTGGTTTTCCTTTATTATTAATTTTCAAAGTTATTTATTTTCAAATTGCAGCCCATTGAACATTTTTCCAAAATCAAAAAACGACCCTTAACGACAGTCCTTAAAACGATTCCCTATTTCGCGGGATAGGGAATCATTATTCCCTATCTCGCGGTGCTACCATGTGGACAGTTCTCTACTTAGTTAAATGCCTACTGAGAAAAAAGAAGTTTTGAGATCACATTACAAATGCGCATGCTCAAGTATAAGCAATCGGTATAAAGGGATTTTATAGTTCCCGAAGGGGGGAAAGCTTTCTGAGAAGACAGCGGATAAGGAAAAATTCCTGTGAAGTAACCTTGGTTTTTTCCCCAGCTTTTCGGCTCAGCTAAAAGCGTCAAAAGTTAGTTTTATTGATGGATTCGGACATTGCATGCCAAACTAAATAAATAAGTAATTAAATTTATGCACTGAAAAAAGAAAGGGGTGCTGCAGTTCCCCAGCCGCCCATGCAAATATCCCATACAAAATACCATATAAAAAATACGACGTATTCAAAATACGATGAAGTTAGTTTAAATACAATATTCTTATTAAAATTCTTGGTAAACATTTCAGCAACATTTTTATGCTCATGCTGGTACATTGAATAAGCCGCAACGTTCAACTGCCGTTTGCATTCATTGGTATCTCGTTGTGGACTGCGATTTTAACACACTCGGCGCAGAGCACTTGCCGGAAAGCGATTTTATTTAATGAGTCTTGGGGATAATGGGTAGGCAGCGCCTCTCTTTTTCGTATGTATAATCCATCGACCACTCCAGTTCTTTCGAAGCGAAAATGCTGACGTGAGCTTTGCGCATAGAGTCCCATAAACATTCCACAGCCATTGTGCTCAATCGATCTCCATTGTCTGCAGTGAAGGAATCACGAACAGGCCTAGCCTTAAAAGAGCTTTAACGCGAAGTTTTAAATGCCTTCCTATAAAAGAAAGACACTTGGAAAATGAAAAAAATATATATATCCATTCATCTGAAAGTGTTTAAAGGAGAGAAAAAAAAATTTCAAGCTGGGCATTTTTCTTACGCGGATGGAGAATAATTCCGTTTGTAATCTAATTGGATGAGATAAGTTCTTTAACCTTTTTATCGTTCTAAGTCTGCCTTCTCTCACACTGCGATATAAAAAAAATAATCGTGCTCTCTTAATTCGAATTATCTTCGCTTTCTTGCCACGGGTCAAATTCTTTATTCGTCGCTTTCAATTCATTGGCTCGAATTCATATTCTGCAATATTCAGACGATTGCAATAATAATAATTGCGAAAAATTACCGAGAAATTTAATTTTTTAATTGGAATTCAAGGAGATTCTGTTGGTAGAAAAGAGGATTTGAATAATCAATGGAAAAGAAATTCAAGTTAACGATCGCGTTCTCTGAGGTATATTACTTTTAATTGAGATTAAATCTGTTTTAAATTATTCATGAATTCGTGACTTCAAGATTTGAAGTTCATTGGCAAAATCACGAGGTTTTCACAAATTGCTTCTTAGAACATCGCATTTCTATTTCAATTATTTAGGGAAGTTCAGTTCAAGAATGTTTGCATGTGGCCTTTATGCCAAGGCAAGTAGATTAGTGACAAATTTTGGACAGAATCGGTCAAAGAGAAGAGATATTGTTTCAAAACGCATAATCGATACATTTCACTACACGACGAAGCTAAACATAAAACGCGTCATATAGTGGACGTATTTAAGTACACAATTGAGAGGTGAGCACTCCCAATGGTTTCTCAGGAACGCAGAAAAAGGCACTTCCTGAACGGAGAGAAAACTGGGATTCTTATTCGCTCCTTTTTGTTTTACTTTTGAGAAATGTGAAGCAAGTGCAACATGCAAACAAGTTTAGTTTCTAACGATACCATCGTCTTTCGGGGGTGTCAGGATCATCTCCAAAAGGACAAAGAACAGAAGGGAAGACATCGTTTGTGCCAGAACCTTTAATAAAACATTAATAGCACCTGACTTTTTGAATAAATTTAATCTTTCGAATAACTCAATGTGCAAAACGTACAACGAAATAACAATCCGGACTAATATTTTACTTCATTGCTATACGTATTCAACCATTCGTTGTCGTCTCTGAAACAAACTGGGACTTAATCCTGCAGTAACCTTCAGATTCAAGGAATTCACAAGTAAAATCTTAGAAAATGAACAAAACCTTCATATTTTCCTTCAAAATCTGAAGTTTTTTGTCATTTATTAATTAGAACTTTTCGCGAATGCGGGATGACAGCTAAAAATCTCATAACCCCGATTTATTAATCAATATATATCGTCGCTCAAAGTGCAAAAGTTCGCATGTCGAAAATTCTATTTTGCTGAAATCCACTAATCGGTACTCCTTCATATAGCCAATGGATGTCAAGTAGTTAGTGCCAAAAGCATGATTCATGTAGCTTCCAAACAGGACGTTAGTCTAAATTAAACTAAAATGAATTCTATTTTGCTGAAATCCACTAATCGGTACTCCTTCATATAGCCAACGGATGTCAAGTAGTTAGTGCCAAAAGCATGATTCATGTAGCTTCCAAACAGGACGTTAGTCTAAATTAAACTAAAATGATACGCAGGGACGCTTAACTAATTTAAAAAGCCTTTGCTAGGGTAATGTGGCGCCCCATAAGAACCGAAAGCAGTTATTTGCGTGACCATGTCCCAATGAAAACACATACCTAATAAAATAATATTCTAATATTATTATAAAAATATCTGAATCTTCATTAAATTATGCATCTCATTAAATTGCTTTTTTCTTTTCGTTCTTCTCACAGCTTTAAATTCCAAACCTGATATTTCGCCTTCCTTTAAATAATGATTGCATGTTTCTATATTGCGCCGGCCTTGAAGATATATTTGTAACGAATGAAATAAGTTTACAACTTTTTTAATTTTTGTGTAAATATTTTGTAGACTTTTTTTTTAAGTAGTTTTCAAAATATCGCTCCGAAATGAAATCACAAAACTGGTTTCCAAAGAATGAAAATTCCTTTCCAAACTTTCAGCTTCCATTTATAATTAAATAAATATTTTTGATTAAAAATTAAAATAAAATCCGTATAGTGAATTTTTAGGCTTCCTTGGATTAATGACGCCCCTCGGCTGCGGCCCGATTAGCCCATTGAATATGACGGCCCTAATGATACGCATGATCGAAGATTAAAAATTGAAATGAGTTTTATTTGTTTTTGTTATATTTACAAGTGCTTAGGTAACTATTTTAAACAAAAATATCTAATTAAATATTGAGGCAGTTTTGAAAGTAATTCAAAATTCCCTGCGCAATCTCCCAAGATGTATTGGATATACTAAACCAAAATGCATTGGCATGGAAATATAGAACCAAAACACTGTCATTATGTACGAGAAAACTCTATATAATATAGAAGTAAAAAGCATAATTGCTGAAAGTTTTTATTCAAAGAATCTCATTCATTTAATTAACCTAACGTTGACTAGGTCAAGAAATAATACGTATCTTCGTGATGTTCAATATCAGTATGTTCCATCAATGAACTGCATCGTTTTTATTGCTCTGAACACTGAGAAATACTGCCCATTATCAAAGGTTTTAAACTTGTACACATTATTACCATAGTGTAAAATGATTTTTCACCTTCTATTTCTTAATCATTTCTTTAGCTTGGTGTATACTTCAACCCATCAAGATGATACTTCTGCCGTATGTAACTTAGTGAATGAAATTTATTTGTCTTCCAAATTTGAGCTACTCTCGAATAACACAAAAATACTGACCAATATATGTGCAATTTTGTTCAACACTTGTACAATTTCGTAACAATATTGTAAAATATTCTGTGCTACTTGGCTTCATAACTTTGAACGACCATGCATAAACATCATCCTTGTAGATTATGTTTTTAGGAAGTGTGACATTTTTATCGTAAAATTTACTTATGCATTTATATGAAAGAAAATAATTTATATTTTTTATTACAAATACCAATACGGAGAGTTGCTCAAGACTGTTGCAATTACTGTCCTGTGAACGATACACACTGCAAGATATTCCTTACAAAGGCCAAACCGTATGAATGCCGTGCAAGCAGAAAATAATTCAGATACCAATGAAATATAAATATGTATATTCAGCAATGTTATATGCTGAATTTTCATATTACCCAACAATTCTAGCGAAGAGCAGCAGCATCTGTATTCAGAATCTGAAGTTGAAAAGGCTGCAATACCTCTAAAATTAAAACCAAGTCACCATTTTGAAGACATGTCAAAATACCGAAGTGGATTGCAAACATGATTAAGAATGATTTCATTTTACCCCACAGTTTATTTATGCTAGGAGCAAATTGTCTTGACCTTGCAAACGGCAAATATGAAGACCATCTGCTGACAAACGACAATGGAGTTGTTGTTTGAAAAATCCCTATTATACCCATTATCTCCATTTCACTTTCTCGTAAGAGTAGTACCGAACACATTCCAGTGTCACATCAATGCCACTGACACAGAATGCGCAATAATTCACCAAGATGGTGTGAAGCAAGACAATTTTCACCGGAACCAACGAGTGATCCTGCCTTACTACTTCCTCAATCGGTACTGTCAAAGGCATTGTGGTTGATGACAGTCTGATTCTAATATGCCAGAAAAAGAATAAACTAATTGCCAGGCACGTGATAAATAGCAGGTGTTTGTAAAGACTTCACCACTTTAGTAAGAGAAACACCTTCTCCAAATATCGCAGAACAATACCCTGCAGGACCTTGACCCTCGTTGGACAATCCGAAGGCTGCCGGCAATGTCTAACCACCAACGTGCCGTGGCGTGACACGCCAACTGAGGACAATTATAGATGTGCTCATGTAGTGGATGATTAGCAAACAATGAAAATATTAGATGGCTGTGTGAGAAAACTCACACGTCTTGTTTGAGTTCCTTAATTATTTTCAGAACCTCCTTCTTGAATATTCCAGTTTGTATGAAAAAGGCAATGAAAATAATTGGGGTGGTTTTTTTTTTTCTTTTCTTTCTTTTGCAGATTACCAAGAATAATACTTCTTATAAGATTTGGTGAAAATTGAGATAAATCTTGCTTACGTAACCCGGAGTATTTTCTTGTCATTGCTTCGGTTAAGAAAGCACAATCTTCCTTTATTATGCACGCCTGCTCATATTTTGGCATTTTTGAGGTTTAGAAATCAGTGTTTTTGATGCTGATTTGCCTAGATCATCACTAAAGATAAAGATAGCTCTATTTTGTTTCGTTGACTTAATGGTTGTTTACTCTTTGGAGGATGATAGCATCCGACATTTCTCAACTGAGGTGGAACAAAAGTTGTATTGTTCCGAAATCTACGAAATCCTTTCACTTCTAAATTACGTCGGAAATTTCGTAAACTGTCAATAAAAAGTTAGGGGCTTATAACATAATTTTGAGATTTTATTCAGCTTTCAATCCTATCTTACTACGATAATAGTAATTTTACGTAACTTTACGTTAAACTAACAACACTGCATGTTTGTTTAACATAATTAGCCGTACAAAATCCTTCAGATTTTTTTAAACTAGAAATCCAACTCCAAACACAAAGTCATAGAAGAAATCTGAGGTTGCGGCAATTTTGACAGCTTATGTTGACAGTTTCTTTACTGCTAAAAAGCAATGGTTATTTAAATCATGTAGTAGTATTAGCAATTACAGTCGGACCTCTATTTAACGAACCTCTATTTTGCGAATTTCTCCATTTTGCGAACTTTTTCTTGGAACCAAGAACATTTTGCGAATTTCTTCGTAAAATAATCTCCAAATAGCGAAGCGCATTCTCTATTTAACGAACTTTTTCTTGTGATCCAATTCTTTTTTTCCTCTCTATTTCTCAAAATATTTCTAAACATTTCAAACTTATTCTTTCTTTTAACACATTTTATGGTGATCAATGACCTTGAAGCTGGAAAATGTCAAAGCGAAAGTGCTTGAGCATCAAATAAAAAAATTCTTCATGAGGTGGATAAAGGCATGAAAAAAAAAGGATATTGCTTTAAAATTTGGTATTCTTCCGAACAGCTTATCAACCATAATAAAAAAATCGTGATAATATTCAAAATTTTGATTAATCGAATTCTTGTTCAAAACGTTTAAAAGAATGTGTCTATGAAGATGTGGATGAGGCAGTTTTGAAGCGTACAGTGTGAAAAATAAAAACAATACAGCAATGAATTGCGATGATGATGAAGATGGAAATGATCATGATGCAGAAATCAACAAACCTTCGTACGATGAAATGCTAAAATTCATTAATTTTAATATAAAAGTATTTTTTTTAGATTGAAAATACAGTGTATTCCCGGACACTGTTTTGTTTTATTCTTGTTTTCCTTGCAGATTTCTTTTGATGGGCAAAATATATAAAACAGATATTAATTTACAAATAAAGGTGTGATTAATTATTTTTTTAATAATATTTAGTGTTTATGAATTTAAAATTGGTTTTGTGTAGTTTAAAGTATTTTAAGAGGTGAATCTCTATTTAACGAATTTTCCATATAACGAACCTTTTTTCAGGATTTAACGACTTCGTTAAATAGAGGTCCGACTGTATTAATTTATGTTTCTATTTTTACTTTCGTACCGAATACTAACACTGGAAAGTGTAAAAAAAGAGGGAAAAAAGTGTACGAATTCAAAATACCTTGAAAGGGTTCATGGATAAATCATGATAACCGAGAATATTATTTAATTAAGAACTCGTGGCTGTTGATTAAAACCAAGAAAACTGCAGCAGCGAGCCCCACCGCAGCGAATAATTCGTCGTTAAAGGGCATCTCGGTCTATTAGTTTTGAATAATGCTAGTTAACCCTCCAAGTGATCAATTATTTTAATCAAATAGCTTTAAGGTCAGATAAATTAGTTTTTAAAGCAAACGACCTGAACTTTTTGGTATTTAATTATATCTGTGAAAATCAATGTAATTCATGCCGCTAATTACTTGACCGCCTAAAATCGGATGTGTGCACTGGGCCTTAGATGGAAATAATCTACTTGCAATATTAAAATAATAATAACAGATAAATAATAATAAAGCCTGCTTCATTTCGGGGCACCCTTTCAGCCCGGTGCCTCTGGCGAGCATCTAGCGCACTTGGCCATTAAGCTACCCTGACTACGTGTTAAATTACAGCACTCAATATGCGTACTATATAGTGGCAAATTATTTCCCAGTTTAACATGGGAACAATATTACTATTTACTCACATTACCGTTGCAACAAAACAAGGTGATGAAATGATTAATCAGTTTCAGATGTTATACTAAAAAGAAGCTTTCATTTCTTAATGGATTGGTAATTTCTTCGTTCTCCTGCTAAACACACTCGCGTGCAAAAGCTTATAAGTTAACATTTTGAACACGAAATCCTGTGAAAGGGTCGTTCTGGAGCATTCCATCGGCCTTCCTTTGTCAGCAATGTTAATTGTTTTTAGATATTCATATACAAAGCTTATTTTCAAAAAGTATGCCTCATTCGATTTCTGTTCATTGGAGTAACTACATCAGTCCCTCAAAGGCGTAACAAAGGTAAGGAGTGGCTGGGGCATAATAAGATAGTTGTCACACGCCGAGGCATACAACAATCCCTACTGCTAGGCAGTAGGGATTGCGCAGCTTTGGGAGCCCCTGAAGGCTGCAATTTCTTTTTTTTCACTGTTTTCAAAGTAATTTAATTTAGCGCTTTCATTTAATTTACATGAACCGTGTATTCGAAGCTATTTAAACCGAAATCAAATTTCGCTTAAATTTCAGAACATTAATTTTAGGACTTCCTTCTTGTTTTCAAATTCGCTTGCAGTCCAATTTGTTCTGCAGTCGGTTTACTGATTCTACGGTCCTGGGGAAACTTCGAATAGAATATTTAGATTATCTGAAAACAGCTTTATAATTTTTTTACCATTTTTTTAAATTACTTTCAAACTTAATTTTTTTTTATACGCGATGCACTGAAACCAACTCTCTTGAAGGTGACCCCCAATTAAATGTTTTGTCATCCCCCATTAGCATAAGATATTCTATGTTATCTCCACGATCTTAAAAATATCGTGCGGATATTGCAGGGCATCTTTTGCTAATAGGGATAATATTTATTTCTTAAAAACTGTCTAAATAGAGGTTAAATGGAAATGAGTAAAAAAAGTAAGGGTTTTGGAATTTTGGGAGGGAAAAGGGGCCAAAAAAAATCCCATTGCCTTTAAGCACCTACAAGGCTTTATCCGGCCCAGCATATCCCTTCGTCATATTTTTAAACAAATACGCACTAATATTTTTTCATTGTGGCGCTTCCTAAGTCTGTGGCAGGGGTAACAACATTCCTTTGCCTCCCCCTCATTATGCCACTGCTTTAAAACACCCCTCAATTTCTATGCGCCGATCCATACCTGACTAGTTAAGAGAGAGGCTTTTATGAATATCTCCTTCATCAAAGTGGCTGTTGAATTGCAATGGGGCTAAAAAAGTCCTATTTCATTCAGACCTTAATTTTAAAAAGCTCAGAATTCATAACCAAGAAAAATAATTGCAGAAAAGGGAAAGAAAGGAGAGGAATGAGAGAAAGGGATGAAGAGATTTTCTCGGTCATTTGGGTCGTTTATTAAAACTATGAAAGCTGCTTGTCATGTCTATATCATCTCGCTGAATAATTTTACTCCTGCCCAGAATTCCCGAATTAAACATTAAGTAAATGAGTCCAAACTAAGCTTTCAAAGCATTAAATATAAAATTCTGAAAACAGTTTCTTTAATGTAGTTAGGTAAATATAGTGTTCATTTTCCCACGTAAATCCATTCTTTTCTGATGGAAAGAACTTGAAAGAACATGAGGACTAAATTACACGCAGTCATACTTTTACATTTAAAAAAAATACTATTTTAAACTACAGTCATATTTTTACCAGATTTTTATTATTATTTATTTAGAGATAATAATAAATTTAATGAGCCGGTAACTTTTTTATACTTCAAAGAAGGTACTTCAGATTTTAGGGACAATTTATTGAATAGTTGAAGAACTTACCGAAATTTTTAATTTTCCTTGAACCAATCCTACTAGCAGTTTCTCATATCCAACACCTGTTGAGGTGCATACTTCAGGCTTTAACTTAACACTCGAAAGGTTGAAGGAAAAGCCATTGTCTACATCAAAATTCCTTGGCGACTATAATGATCTTTCGATTGTTAACAGTATGCATATATACATATTAACACAGTTATTCCTAGAACTTAGCCCCCTCCCTCCCAATATATAATAAACAAGTTAAGCTAAGCAATTGTTTTAAAAATTGTTGTGAAACCAAAAAGGGAATTAACGTAATGAATTGGTATAGTAAAACTTAAATGAATTTTTAGTTAATTATTAATTATCAAATTTAAAATATGACTTAACTTATTAAAAAAACTTTTTTCTTCGTTAATGAAATTATTTGAAAATATGTGTATCACGTTAATATTTAGAATTATTTGAAACTGTGTTGGAGTTTTGTAAAATATATTACTATTTATGAAAAAAACCTGCCAAAAATCAGATAGTAGTCTATTTGTCCTACATGTGTTTTGTTTTATGCGCCATTGTTTTGATTCTGTAACAGCTTTTCATCAGAAATAAGTATAAGAAAAGAGCATTTTATACATCTGATTTAAAATAAAGATTTTTTAAAAACTTTTATATTTTAAAAAAAATATATAATATTTCATAATAGAATAAAATATATCGTTAAGTCCCGGTGTTTTAGCTACTTTTTCTAGAAGTATATATTTTTCTGCACTTATTTGGCCAAAATTATTGAAAAATTTTTGAATAATACCTTCGTATTAATGTTTAGTCTACAAAAGCAACTATTATTTTAAATATAATTTTTTATCGATTTTTATACTTAATAATTTTGCGAGCTATTTCAATACACTTTGATACAAAACGTTTGTTTAAAATTTAAATATATCAGTTCATATAAAGCAAATTTAAAGAAAAATAAATGCGTCTAAAAATTCATGTCAGAATGTTCGTTCTTTACGAAAATATTTTGAATATAAAAAAAAATTATAAAGGTGTCAAAATACTTCTTGGAGTGAAACCAAACATGCTCAGTAATAAAAGAAATTTGCATCCGAAATAGGCATTAATTTTTTTTTCAAACAGCAATTGCGCTGTATACGAAAAGTGGAATTTTTCTAAAACAATCTCATGTTTGCTTAAATATTTTCCACAAACATATACAGAAAAGCGACAATTCCCACAAAAGTCCCAACACACAGCAAATATTTTAAAATTCTTCGGTATGAAACGTCTTCCTTTTATAGATATGAAAACGCCTCCATTGTTGTTCCATTCAAACAATAATGTTTCAAATATTTGTTATTGTGAAACGTTTGCATCCCAAATAACTGGTGCATTGACCCGCGTTGATTTTCTTCTCTGTGATGAGGGAGAAAAAGGGTTAAGAAATTATACGCTTTTTACTCACGAAAGGTCAATCATTAATATTGTTCTTTCAAAACAATATACCCACTCCGGGGCAAGTTTCGCTTACATATGAAGAAATTTCGCCCTAATGCTGCCTTACGTGGATTTTCAGATCACGTTTTCTGTGGCAGTATGGATGTATACTCTTCTTTCTGGGCAGTATTTCATAACCACTGAAAAAACAGAGTGGACTCAAACCCACAATTAAGTTTTATACGGCGTTCAAGACACTTTCTTCACCAAGAATAAACTTGACAAGTTGGGCCTGCCATCCGCGTACCCATAAAAACGAATGCATCTTTTCTTTCTTCTGTTGCAGTTACAAATTCCTTTTAGAATTCACGAATTGAATAAATGTGCATTCGTTTTGTCCTATGCCGTTCTTTCATTAGCTGTTCTAGAATTTCTATCGCCGTATTCGTGTGTTCTTACTAGTCAGTGTGTCGGTTTAGTATGAATAGTACTTGAACGTATCCAAAAATAACTAAATTTTTATGACTACAATTATGAAGTTCGTATAGTCTCGTATTTGTTCGTTCTGTATCAAGGGGGAGGGGTAAATGACGAGTCTTTTTGAATTTACGAGGACCGATGGTGCATGCTTACCATTAAAGAAACGAAAGAAAACACATTTCAGATCCGGCGAACATGCATTAATGGGGACTTCTTAATGCAGTGGCCTTTTTATGCTCACATTCGACATTGCTCGTTTAAGTAATTTAGAGAATACCGTGTCTTCCTCTAATTTCAGGGAAGGAAATTCCATATACGAGTAATGTTCTTTATAAGGTATAAGAATAGTTGATTATTTCCTTAAAAGATCTTTATCTTCCATTTTGCGAAGAAACAGATCAGTAAATGGCGCTTTGTAATAGGAAAATTATATTCTGCGCTCAACGATTATGTCTTTGAAAGGCTTTTCTTTCCTAATTATTTCTGAGAAAAACATTGAAACAACATTTTTTAATGCTAGAAATCGTGGAAAGTATATTTCTTCTCGATGTTTTTTATATTATTATCTGTAGTTGAGATGCATATTTAATTAGCCATGGTATACAAAACGAACTAATGGAAAACCGTGTGCTGAAGAATTTCTAATCTGTTATAAGGATTGAGGATCCTAACTTGAAGCTTCATTTATTTGAATCAGAGAACAGTATATGCAGGATTGTCGAGTTTCCAAAAGCTTTGAAAGGTGCTGTATAGAGAGTGGACATATTTTCGTTTGGCGTTCTTGAGACAAAAGACATATAATTCATACTGAAAAAGAAATCAAACTCCAGTTGACATTCAAATTAAATATTGCTTTGAAATATTTTCGAATGTCCAAGAAATTAGATCTCTGTTCTTTCGTCTCTATAATGACGGATATGAGTGACTTTAAGGTCAAGCGTGTCAAAGTCGTTCCCATGATGAGCAACTTTGCCGCCCATCCAAGTACATAATAAAGATTTCACTTCGTAGAAAAGCTGAATTTGAAATAAAAAGTGCAGATTTTAAAAATTTGAAGGACAAGTTTTCTTTGTTTTGTTATGTTGTATTTAGTTTGTCCATGATCCGACGATGCAGCCACGGCAGTTCCTAGGTGCAAATTTGAATACCTCTTCTAACCTCCGTGAATGCAAACTTTTATTGATCAAACGCCTGTTGTTCATTTGCGTATGATAGTTTTTCTTGTCCTTTGCATGATAGAATGTGATGATGACATTTCCGACACTGCATTTCGGCATGATATCGATTTTGGCATTATACCCCTTCCAGAAGTCCGTACACAGGCGAGTGAAGCACACTGTATATAGATTAAAAAATAAAGTTGCACGTCTATGTCGTTGCAAAATTACATTCATAATCGATCATAAATATGATCATTCTGTACTTCACCATACAGGGTGCCCACTTAAATAATGACCATCCCCCTTAAATTCAGAATGACGGCAGATTTAGTCATAAAAGTAGTGTCTAGGTATAGTAAAACGTCTATGCGCTATGCGATGAGACAACTTACAACGGCACCTGGTAGCAAACTTCGGAGTAAGAATTTCTATCTCGAAAACGGTACAAAATAGATGAAAAATGTCAATTACAAAGTTGTAGAGTGTTATCGATTTAGTACAAAAAGACACCTTATGCGCATTAGTACGCAGAACAGAACGCTTAAAATACACATTTGTTTGTTCGCATTTCCCAAAATTGTGAAGTCACAAGACATGAACAAAAGGAGAAAATGTCATTTTTCGGACAAACAATAACTGCATTATAATTACCTATGGGAATAACTCAAACAACATGTGTGTGTGACCTTTCTGCCAACATTGCAAAACTCTCAATGACGTATTACTGTTGCTTGTGTTAGCCCACCAACTATATGCTAAAACGTGTGCAAAGAGAAATTCAAGCAAGGGCTCAAATCTGTATTAAAGATGATGGAGAGCACTTTGAACGCAGAAAATAAAGGTATCTTGTGATAACTAATTGTTTTTTCTCTTTTTAAACCGTTTTGTGACGTCACAGTTTCGGAAATCGCGAACAAACAAACGTGTATTTTAAGCGTTCTGTTCTTCGTACTAATGCGCATAAGGTGTCTTTTTGTACTAAATCGATAACACTCTACAACTTTATAATTGACATTTTTCCGCTATTTTGTACCGTTTTCGAGATAGGAGCGCTATCTCCGAAGTTTGCTACCAGGTGGCGTTGTAAGTTGTCTCATCGCTTAGCGCATAGACGTTTTACCATACCTAGACACTACTTTCATGACTAAAGCTGCCGTTGTTGTGCAGTTAAGGGTGGTGGCCCTTATTTAAGTGGGCACCCTGTATATTACATTTCACTAATATCAAACACATTGCGGGTCACAGTGGCGTAACAAGGGGCGGAGAGTGGTGGATCAGGATGTGGTGCGGACTTGAACAATGGCTATCACAATTTTCGTACCATCTTAAAATGACTATCGACTTCCTGGGAGGATTAGATAAGATCTAGTTCATTTAAGGAATTCCTTAAGGCTGCCTTGTACAGGCCAGCTACAATATCAGAACGTAATGTTATCCTATGGAGATTAATACTTACTCCTTTTCTCGTTTTCTATCGCTTTTCTTTGGATGCAATCAAGTGCATTCGATAGAAAAAATAAAAATACCCTTTTTTAATTAGGGACTTTCTTTTCTTACTGCTTGAAGTATTTTTTAAATATTTTACAAAAGTCGCTAAACTTCAATTTCCGGTTTTAAACATTTTTAGAAAATTTTCAAACATAAGTAAAATAAAAGTAACTGAATAGAAAGTTTCGTTTTGATATCTTCTTTCCAATGTATATTTTAAAATTTTTTTATAAATGTATAAAAGGTGTATTTTGTGAAAAGAATCTGAAGTTATTATGCAATTTCCCCCATTTTGCAAAGCACCTCCTATTCCGCGGAAGGATACACACCCGAAGCCCATCCTTTTTTCTTGGGCTGACAGTGATTGATTAGGCTGTAAAACCCCAACACATAGTTGCGGTTTTGTAAACATTTAATTTCTGTGAGTGCTAGCGTGTTAACATGGTGAACATACAACACTTGTCACTCCTTATTTCTTTTAGTTTATAAATAATTTTTCTTGTTAATCTTTTTTTCATAATTATTGAGGAAAAATAGTTCATTTATTATTTTAAGACAAATAACAAAATTTTATAACTGTATGTTTAATAAATATAACAAATGCATTCGTATTATATAACAAAAATTTTAAGCAATATTTCTCCATAGTGTACTACTGTCTTCCTGTTAATTCCAGCATTACGAGTTTATTAAATGGTTTATTTCTTTTACTGTATTTAGTGCTGGGCGCAATCAAACAGAATTATCTGTGAATATTTCAATTATTTAAAACATTCTTCATGGGTGCCGTGGCGTAGCTAAAGGGGGGCGTATAGGCGGTTCTCCACGAGTGGCAATTAGAAAGGAGTAGCAAAATCAGACATGTAGGAAAACAGTTTTATAACTAAGAGTACCGTCACTAGTTCAATCATTGTATGCATAAAAAAATAAATGTTGTTGTTCGCGCCAACTACTAGTTTGGCTCCTTTCATAACTTATAGCAACCCTTTGACACCGCCATCCGCCATATTGCATCTCCACAGAGAAAAAGTATACTGCTCTGTGTTGCATCTCTGAGATAGTGTAGAAGTTGTTTGGTTTTCATGTATGCATGTGGCTGCAGCCCCTCCCAGAGCTAAACCAGAATTCTTGATTTTATTTAAAATCACTACAGTTGTTTGTTCTTAATTCTCCTTTCTTTTAAAAATAATAAAAACATGACAACATTGCTTTCTGCCTTGACAGGCTCGAAAATTTTCCTACTTTTCTAGTCATTCCATTTGTAGTTGTAGCGTTGACAGGGTCGAAAACCTTTTTTGGTTACTTATTTCACTGTATCTTTTTATTAAATTATCGAAATTATTGTAGTGCTCATTATGATTCTTATTGACAGGTGAGTAAAGTCTGTAAAGTTAAAGTATTTTGGTTTCCATAAGCGATGAGGTTTGACATTCGTCATGACGATATGAAATTTTTATGACCTCAGCCCCTCCCAGACCAGATCCTGGATTCGCCACTGGACTGTGGTATGAGCATCGCAGCTCTCCCACGTATTATCACATCATGTTTCATATGTACTCTGCCACATGAGTAACGCATGGATAATGTGTAACATCAGTTTCTACGTATTCAACGAGAACGCATTTAGTTCATGTGTGAGATCGCAGTCACCATGTTCAATTTATTACTATTGTAGATCTTGCACGAGCATACTCAACTTGCCAACAGGCAGCATCTACCAAAATCAAATCTGTATATATTGGAACATCCTGTATATATTGTAAATGAACTATAGATTTAAATAATCAATACAGTCCGCTCAATTCGACGAATAAAACGAAAAACAATTGTGATTAATTCATATTTTTTGTCTTTTTTTCGGCAAATTGCCAATGTATGAAACAAAGATTGGCGGTGGAAGCGCGATTTCACAACCTATCTTTAGAGATCGATGGCGCCCAATGGCGAATTGCGTTATTATATAAAAGGTTTTTCCCTGGAATATATATTTTTTATTTTGAAGTTTATTTAACTTGTAAAAGAAGGACGGCATGTTACAACTTCGCATCGAGTAGCAAAAGTTGCAGTTACGCCCCTGCATTTCTATGTTTATTTATTTATTGTTACGTAGTACCAACTACAGTTTTTATTTTCATAAAAAAATTCCTATAGCAATTTTAGACACCACCCCAAAAAAATTAAAATCCGAGAGTGTATTTGGAGTTTTTCTCTAAACACTGTATTTGTCATTATATAACTTACTATTTTTGTAATTTAAGATTTTTCTATTAAATACTTTGTTTAGATGATCTTAACTTCTCTTGTACATAAGTTGATCTATCTGATTTCGGCATCAGTAATAACATGTTAAATTGGCGCATGATATTTAGTGCAGTATCGAGTCGGACAGAATTGACAGAAAATATTTCAAATATTTAAGAAATTCTTCTTAGATATGTTTATTTATACTGCATATGTGAAAGTGTTATTTTATGAAGAATTTAATTGATGTTCACCAAATTAGTATCGTTTTCAGATGCAGATTTTATCGAAGTAAGTTATATAAGTTGTTTCAAATGGACCTGAATAGGATTAATCAGAATATATTTTTTCATTCGCGGCTTCTTGTAAGCAGAAAATTTTACTGGTCCCTCTATGTTTGAAAAATGTCCTCGTTTCTTCCTCTGTAACTAATTTCCACATAAAGTATGAATTCACAAGAAAAGATGATTAGAACTCATGGAACCACGTATTGTCTTTATTAGTTATCAGAAAATTTATTTTCACTAGTAGACCACCAAAAGATTTTGCCTACCAAAGAAAAAAACTATTAAAGATGTGGTTTAGTAGAAAAGGCCGTGCCCGAAAAGGTTAATGTAAGAAAGGAAAATAATTTAAAGAAAATAAGAAGTAAGGAAATTAAACTCTGTTTTCACACACACACATGAAAACACGAGTCTTGTACCTGGGGGAGGGGGGTTCTTTAATTTATTTTCATATTTGCCTACGCGCTTTTGGTCAAGGGTTCGATTCCCACTTCGGATATAAAAATACCTTTTAGGTAAAAAGGCATTTTTTCATGAAAAGAGAAGGCATAATGTTGCACAGTTTCGGATGTGTGCAGAATTTTTCAAAATTGCCAACATAATTCTCTCAGAAATTAATATTTTCACATGAATTTTCATTTATCGTTGCATTCAAGATTACATTTTCTAAAAAGGTATATTTGAGCATGAAAATGAAATTATATACTTTTATATGAATCACCATCAGTATGCCATTATGTTAACAAAATAAAATAATTTAGAAACATTTAAATACTTAAATATTTTTTTTAAAAAATTCAGTAACCAGGTGAAGTTTAAATGAACATAAGTAATGCTATTTTGCTACTGATTTTTTTCCTTTGGACTGTTTTCACGCTTCATGCGCTAACGCCGCGCCACCTGTACTAATGTGAAAGTGATGTAAAGATAGTATTCAGATGATAATTGGAATCTGGTGGCCAGAACAGCGAACGAGACCGCTGAGAATGGAGCAAAAATTGAATTTTATTTATTTTGAATGTTAACAGCCAGAACTTGTTGATCCCAGATATCCAAGATCGATGAAAATAAGAAATCCTCCCGCAATTGTAGATGCCCAAAAAATAAAGGCAGACCAAAAATCTTTACATAAAATTTCCCCTCTATACATTTTATAATTTACTATGACCTAGATGACATTATATATTTTTTGCTATTATTATTTTAGTAGGTAATTCAGATAATTTTGTAATTCAAGAAATAGTACTTCGAATAAAGTGCTTTTTTTTCTTTAGACATCAGTAACAAGTGTAACTGCGCTATACAATAGAACTTTCCCTCCAGAAATTTGGCACTTTCCTGGTGGATGTTGTGGTCAATTCCTTTCCTTGTTGTCAGTCGCTCATGAATTTAAAACTGGAACACTGGTCAAAAAGATGATTGGGGATATTAACAAAATACAAAAATAGATAAATAACTGAAATAAGAAAATCAAAACAATAAAAAATAGTCAACCATATGAAAATTTCGGAAAGCGGGAGGAGATTGAAAAGGAAAAGAATTGTATTTTGCTATTGCTTTTACTATTTTTTATTCAGACTGATTCGTACACATTTGTCAGAAAAGGGTGAATAATTAATTGGTTTTCACCTTTTAAATGAAAGTTTATCGCTCAATAAATGTCTATTACTTTTCTATTAAAAGCAGAATTCAGTTCTTTTTTTATTATGGACATGTTTTGTGTGTGTGTGTGGTCAAATTTCAACTGAAAATTATTGTTACATAGTTTAATAGGAAGAAATTTTCCTATTAGAAACAAATTTAGGCTAACTGAAGAAAAGAAGAAATAGCAGAAATTGAGATTCTTTGAAGCACTGGCGTTATTAAACAGTATTTGAACCCCGGCAAATGCTTGGAGTGGGGCCCATTTTTTAGTCCTGGAGGGTAGGACAGGGAAGTAACAGCGTCAGTGTACCTATGTAATTGTAGCATCTCGGGTAGAAGCTACTAACAATTTCTGTCAACCTGTAGTGACACAACTGCATTGAAGATAAGATGACAGGATGGTGTAAAAGAGATTTTATTGAAATGGATGAATTTGTTATCACTTCAATCGAAATATTGCTCCCACTATGATGCGATACTTAATTGTGTTCCGCAAATATTGATGTGTTTACTAATATTAATCGCATTTTATAATTGCTCTATTTAATTTTAGTTAGCTAATTAATTAATTTAATTACACTTCGCTGATAATTAATAGCTTTGAATTCAACCATTTTAAATTTATATATCTAAATCGTGTATACAAGTATTTACGTTAAGTATTATCGAAATAACTTCAAGATTCATGGCATAAAAGGAGTGATTCGCTTTTTCTTAGCAACATTATTTTAGATATATCTAATCAGATGTATTCGACACATCATTCAGCGAGTTATAAATATTAAAATGATGCTTTATTTCACTCTAAACATTGGTATAGTAGCCGCCTTCGGTGACCAGCTTGTTCGCCGGGAATATAATTTCAATTGAATCTCTTGTGTATAATTTGATATTCATGGTTCCCTTAGCAAAATAATTTTAAATTCCAAATTGTGATAGCCATTTAACTCATGTTCTTTCAGTAGCCTTGCACTTATTCTGTTCGTTGTCTGCATGAACGTCCTTAATGGAGTCCAGTAACTGTCTGTGTCATACTGTGGCATCATCTTCACTCTCTTATTCCTCGTGAAAACATGCATTTGATTTTAACTTTAAAATGGCGCGCCACATTTTACTTCCAGCAGCATGTTAGCTGAATGAAAATATGCCGATTAAAGCATAAAAAAAATATTACCTTAGCTTTCAACAATGGAAGAGAAGCACGCAACTAAATATTTGTTTAAACAATGAAAACGGTTTGAAATGCGTTGCAACAATGAAAAGTATTGTTGTAAATTATGCAAAAAATATTTTTTTTAATTTCTTAAAATTAGAGCAAAACTCGTACGACACATTAATTGATATCATTGAAAAAGTAATTTTTTGCACTTTCAGCTGGTGTAAAAATAATTTTTGTGCTTTAATATTTTCGAAAGCCAAAATTCCGCTTAATTTTTAATGAATTAAAATTTCCAAACAAGTGCTGCTAGGTGCACATTCCCACCCTCCAAAATATGTTTGTACCAAATTTCGTAGCTCTGGCTCGAGCGGTTGCCCTGCAGAGCGACAACACACACACACACACATTCTCTTTCAGTATTGGTAGAGGTGATTAAATAAGAATGACAAAAACAAGAAATGCAATAATTAAATCTTCATATCAGTATAATAGACGCCTCATTCCCTTTGTGTCGTCATTTTTATCTCGAAGGGCCAAAACCTATTTGAAAACATTTTATCTCTCCTTTCGTTATTCATTTAGAAGTTTTAGACGTATAAAGTCATATACAAAAGGAACATTTTTGAAACATTATCCCATAAAGTGTTTACAGAAAAGTGTTATTGAATTCGGATCATTTCTAAAACTTGTGTTCAGATAAATAAAATAATTTACAAAAAAAAGATTGAATTTGATTTTTTTTAAAGCAATCATGACAAATTAATACCTTTTCAAATTTTACTTATTATTATTTTAGTAATTCAGATAATTGTGTAGTTCAAGAAATACTTCGAGAGCAAGGTCGGATCCAGGGGCCTTTGGGGGATCAAGCCCTCCCCCCTTTGGGTGTTAAATCAAAAACTGCCGAGAATGATATGTATTGAATTTTTTTTACTTTTCTTATCTAGACTTTTCAGAAAAGCGATTGTAATATCGTAACAAGTCAGACACAAGTGCATATTCACAACCCCACCGCTTCCTTCCGAGAATGGCGGACAATTGATGTATTTTTATTTATTTATTGTTCTTCCAACTGGGCGGCTAGCGATAATTCAAGGGCAAGAGGTTTGTTGCAGGGATTTGGGGGGCACTCACTGATTTATCCTTGCATTTTTTTATTTTATTTTAGAGTGCTGTATTAGTATGTAGTACTTGCCTGCATGCAAGTACAACATACTAACACAGCACTAATACATAATTGTGCGGCAATCGTTTTAAAACAACGATTGCTGATGCAGTTTTCAGTGGGGAAAGGAAACTTCCTTTTAAGGAAATAACTTGATATATTTTAAATTTGAATCTTCGAACTGTTATATTGGATTGCATAAAGGCTGGAAATATGTTAAATACACATGCGAAGATTCATTCTTAAAAGATACCGTAAAACTAGGGTTACTTTGCCTTTTCTGGGGGTAACTTTGCACCAGTATATAAAATTTTGTTGAAAAGTAAAATAGAGACCAACTGATTAGTAGTACGGGATTGAAATTTTTTTTCGCGTTTCTAGTCAACATTTACTAGTATGTTGCCTTAAACGTATATAATAATCATTTAACAGGTTACAGCAGGAAAAAAATATATTGAGCCACTTTTTCAGTGAAAATTTTAGTGCTGAAAAATCTGTCTCTGGTGAAGAAAATACGAGATTTCTGAAAGCAAGTGCACTTAAATGTGAAAGATAACAAGCCTAGCTTTCACTTTGTTGCTTTGAATGCCAATTATATTTGTTAGTTGAGTTGTAATCTTTTTTTTCTGACGTAGGAATACTTTGCATCGAAATAGAGGGTTTCTTTGCACCATGGAAATTTGCGGTCATTTTGTTGCTTTGAATGCCAATTATATTTGTTAGTTGAGTTGTAATCAATTTTTTTTTCTAACATAGGAATACTTTGCATCGAAATAGAGGGCTTCTTTGTACCATGGAAATTTGTGGTACAGAGCAACCACAGTTGGTTTTTAATTTATTTTGTTCTAAAGAATAAGAAGGGTAATGCTTGCTTTGGCTCCAGGTATGCCCAGGGTGTATAAAAGAAAGTTAAGAACTTGTAATTATATAGATTTCTCGCCAGAGAACCTAGAAGCTTGCTTTAATGCCACTTCACAAGGTTAATGTACTTTTAAAGAGGCAGAAGCTTTTTTTTTTGGTACCCTAAGCGAACAGTTTTTTTACAGAAGAAAGAAAATTTGATGTTGTTGGAAAGATGTAATGTCGCTTTCCTGCCCCGCTAGTCTTATAGTTGGGGAGGGAGTTTTACAGGGGTAAGTATGGAGTAACGAGCATCGGCCTTTGCGGGACCCCTGACCTTGGCGACCATTTTGGCGACTTGGCGACAAATAGATGATTCCAGAAAATGCGACCCTTTTCCCGATATCTCTATTAGGAAAGGGAATAAATACGCTTGAATATACGTGAAAACTCCATGTGACGTCACGGCCTGTCGGAGAGAGTATATAAGGACCGCGTTTGGATCAGAGGGAGTAGTTGTTGATCCATTATGAACGACTTTAGAGTTTCGTCTGCAGTGCGAGCTAGAAAGCTGGCGAGCGGAACGCTATTGAAATTGCTGTTATTGTCGTTATTAGTTATTTGCTGACTGTTCGTGTTGATAAATATCAAAGTGCTGAACTGTTATTGCTTGTGAATTGTTGTCTGTTTGCTTTGCTAATCTGTGCAAAATCTATTGTTCCTGTTACCTGTGCTAACGTGTTTTCCTGTTTTATTTGTGAATAAACCTTCATTCTCCATTATCTTGCGTGTTGGACTGTTTACACCATACACCCACAGAAAGACTTTTATAACAATATAAAGAAACCTGAAAATCCCCTCTTTTCCTCCAATGAGAAGGAAAAGACCGTTGTAATTTGTATAGTCCAGTTACTGCGGTTTTTCTGTCAATAGTGCAGATCTTAAAATGATGATAAATGCTTATAATACTAATAAGGTGTAGTAATAGATAGGTATATTAATAACACCCCGGCAATCTCTCTCTATATATGTAAAAGGCAAATACCATGACTCACACACTCATCACGAAATCTCCCAAACCACGAGGCCTAGAAACTTGAAATTTAGCAGGTGGTTGCTGTTCGGGTGTTAGGCGCTCATTAAGAAAGGATTTTTCAAAATTTTAATTTTAATTAATTAAAAATTACCTTAAATTTTAACTTTTTTCCGCAATAACTTCGGAGCATATAGTCGCACAAAAATCATTTTAACACCATCTTAATTTTTTTTTAAATTAGCTTCTCAATGACACCAATTTCATTTCCATGCGACATTCTGTTTAATTTTAATTGATTTTTAAAATGTTTTCAAACGCGATTTCCAGCGGCGAAACGGGTCGGAGCAACGGAGCGTTGAGCTAGCCAAGGTCACGGTTCCATTTATAGCACTGAAGGGGGTAAAGGGTTGGTGAAGGTGAGGTAGTGTTGATTTACGATTTAGGCAGAAATGCTGCCCAGTCACAGTTCACAAGGAGCGTCTCTCTAATGGCGCTTCATTTTGGACTTTCGCGGTCATATTCGGCGTTAATCATGACGAATGATAGATGAATTGAGTGAGAGGAAAATCTGAAACACAGTTTTTAAATTTCGTTAGCTGTGATTCATCATATAGAACTGTATCGCTGGCATTTTAAAATCACATCTTTATATATTATACTATATCCGAAATACAATAAAATATTCACTTTCTTATTCAACTTTCATAACTTATCGCGGGTGATTGCGACGGAGGATGCTATAATTAATATAAAACACAAAAATAAAAACTAATTGAAACGGGCGAACCAGCTGGTCGCCGAAGGCGGCTAGTCTATATATATAAAAGAGAAAGTCACTCACTGACTCATAAACGAATTTCCCAAACCACTGGGGCTAGAAACTTGAAATTTGGCAGGTGGTTGCTTCTTGGGTAATAGGTGCTCACTACGGAAGAATTTTCCGGAATTTTAATTAGAATTTTAATTAATTAAAAATTGCCTTAAATTGTAAAGTTTTTTTCACAATAACTTCGGGGCATATTATTGCATAAAAACCATTGAAACATCTTCCTAGAGCTCAAAAAATTAGCTTTTTAATGATAACAATTTCATTTTCATGCAACATTCTGTTTAATTTTAATTAATTTTTGAAAGTGTTTTCAAACACAATTTCTAACAATGTTTATCGTGTTATCGTCTGTAGCTTTTTTTGGAGAATGCGCGGATTTTTTACATTAAAACTATAAAAGATATGAAAATATTTTATCACGAACAACAAGGCACCAATAATGTGTAACTAATGAGCATCAGTTAGTAATTGAATAAAAGGATCTCTAAAACGCCATTCTGATTTGACCGAATACAAAGGCGTAAATTTGTTGATTATAATCAGGTATTTATAAAATGTATTTTTCTTGTATATTTCCATCCAGGTTTTCAATAAAATGTATTTAACATTACACGTAGTGAGTTTGCTATTGAAATATACCAAAAAAAAACCGGCGCAAAGAATCCTCACCAATAAGGTAACTTTACGCCAAAAGTTCGAAAAGTAATAATTTATTACTAAATTACTGTATGATCCAAATTTTGTTGCAAAGCATTTCTCTAGTAATCACTAAACGAGGTAAAAATCAGGAAAACTTTTCTTTTAAAGAAATAAATGTAAACAATCTCGAATTTCTTTCTGCAATCAAGAATCGGTGCAAAGTATCCCCTTTTTACGGTATAAATTTGAGGAAAGACCCTCATAATTTAGTTTCTCTTAGAGAGCAACTGAAATTCAATTTGCTGCAATACCGTCGTCTTTCTGAATAGTAACGGTATTTAGCAGGAAATTTTAAATAAGCTACCCTATATAATCTGGCTTCGAAATTATAAAAGACATTTTTTTTATGAAAGGGGTTAAAGTGCTCGAGCTGGTTATTTGATTTTTTATTCCTTTGTATGTAAAATGTTAGGTTTATAGTTCTTGAATCGTTTAATTAATATTTTTGTTGATAAATATTAATATAATTCTTTTTAGAGATGATTACTACTGTCTGTTAGTACAATTTAGTTCCAGTAAGACCAACAGGAAGAAAAAGTTGAATCCAACCATCTGATTCACCCAGTTAAGCCACAGTAAAAATGATGCCGATATCCCAGTCGCCAGTCTTGGGAGCTGTAGCGAAGACAACGTATTAACATTATTTTACATTTTTAAAGACAAATTAGCACGGGAGAAGGGGAGCAAAAATAAATACTGATGTGCTCCGTGTGCATTTGCATTATAAACGAATTCGCGCTTTTGCGACAGAAGTCTCAAATTTACTACATTTCGTGTGAGATCATAGGGAGATTCAGAAATTGGCAATCTTCCAATCTCCTATTTTCTGTTCACTCCCCTCCTCCATTTTTAAAAATCTTTTAATTATTTCGCTTTAATATTCGAGCTACAGCGCCTTGTTGACTACTTATTATTTGAGATTTCAGTTATTTTTCTTGCAATGTATCGGTTATTCAGATACAGATAATTGTTCTCCTGAGATGAAAGTAAACATGAAAACCTTCTCACAAAATTCTGTTAAAATACAGAAAATTGTAAACTCCAGAATTGGTTGTTTAAAATAACGCTGGTTTCTCAGTTGACTGCGATCAACGCTAAGTGGTGTTTTACCGTATAGATGAAACACTCCGCTATAAATCACCAGTATGACTAACAAGATTAAAAAAAACTATGAAAGAAGAAAGTTATCTCATACGACCTTACCTGGCACGGATATGATTGATAGAGTTCGTTACATAAATGTCACAACACACAACCCATGAAACCGTTTGAAAAAATTATTGATAAGTCTTACTCTTCAGTGTTTTCTTTACCACCCAAGGTTTCAAAACAATTTCATTTCGCCTCATTTATCATTACTGCAATTAATTGTACGCTCGTATCTAATTGACACAACCCTGAACCTGGACCTTGAGATGGACTCGGCCTTGAGAATCTGCAGCCCCAGAACTCCCGATAAGCCGGAAATTTTCTTTTCTTTTTTCGTCTGAAGTCAGCAGCGTATTTACTCTTTTCTTTACCGTATTATCTCGCGTCAATGTCAAGGAAAAGTTTCATTTGTCCTTTAGAATAAACCGTGTGAGACAAAATCTTTATTGATGTGCATATCAATGAAATTTCTATGTACTAAAATTCATTATTAGATTCGCCTTAATAAGAATTATACAACTGGTGGAAATGTACTAATATAGGTTTGCTTTATGATGCAAGTCAGTCGTTTTAGAATAAAAGCAAGTGCAGTAAATGGACACTGTTACGTAACAGAAAAATCCCTCGTGTAACTTCGAAACGGGACATAAATCTAATTAAAACTAAACCATTCTACAACTCCAAACACATATAGAGATTTAAGTTTTCGCAAAATATCACAGAAAATAATTCTGTTATTACACTTTTCCATAATTAATTTTTGCATGATAAAAAGTCATTTGCGCAATTAATTGGAATTTGTTAAATTTTGCAAACCAAACTCTTAACTAAGAGTTCAATAAGGACCCTGATATCCAAGAAATGGTGATTGGCTCTCGCTTGTGCAAGTGCGTCCAACAACTCGACAAGATATTATAAGTTCTTCACTATCTGTTACAAAAAATAGCATTTATTTGTTAAGATTTAAATTTTTAGAATGGCCTTTTTTCTTTTCTTTTTATTTCAACATGCAGTTTGATCAAAATTTAAATAAACAGTTATAGGGGCGGGTCTTATCTAATGACACGAAAAGAAGGAGATTTGATAAGTACCCAGGCAAGCAAGATTCAACTCTTTCGATCAGTAATTTTAAAATTCTTTAATGGCTTTTTAACTTTAGGTTTGTGAAGATTGTCGATATATTTTTTTTCCATTTCGGTCAACTGCTTGAATTTCATTGTTATAGCTTTAAATGAAAATAGCTTGCTCTATTTTTTCTTCTCTCAATTCCTCCTTAGAGTACAGTGGTGCATGAATTTTTAAAAAACGCTTTAAATAAACATATGTGCAGCCGAATTTTACGGAAGATTCTGTGTTATTTTTAAAGCACATTTTCTCCCCATCTTTAAAAATTTTCAGATTTAACCGTTTTTAGTTCCAACCTTATTAATTTTTTTCTCGCTAGAAATCAAAAATTCATCCATTCGGTAGAACATGAGAGAATCATTCATATGGTGTTTGATTTGATTTGCTAGACGGCACATTTCGAATTTACACAAAGGATATTGAGGGAAGAACTCTTAGTTTTGAACCATGACCAGATGATAAGGACGATACCAAAGCCGGTTCCCCACTCTTCAAATTTCAATGGTTGAGTAACGTGAGGACGTTTGACTTTCGATGGCGGATTTAACGTAAACAGGTCAACATACTAGGAAAACATACATACATACAACAACATACGTCAGTAGAATAGGATTATAGGATTCAGTGGATAGACCAGGGATTCCTAACCCCGAACTCCACTACCAGGTCACCACAGCCATCTATATATGTGCAACGTAATGAGCGATAATTATTGCAATTTTCTGTATCATTATCGCTTTGGAATGGCGAGCATGTTTCATTGTCATCCGTATGAAAAGAAAGTGTCCTCTCCGCATCATAACGTATATTAGCGTAACAAACATGTCCGTCTACATAGTGTAAGAGCATAAGGAATATGTATTAGAACTAACGAAAAATACGACAGTTCATTCACAATTTATTGATGTATACTAATTGTTTACATGCTGATAAAATGAATATGCTAATTTCGATACGCTTTTATCGCACTCGGATCTGAAAGATCATTTTCATGACACGTCTTAGTTGTTCTGCAAAACTATCTCCAACCTCACAGACGTCTTTAGAGCAATGTCCTACTGCATTACATTGAAGAATTATAGAAACCATCACAGTATATTATTGATATTTGACGAGGATATTAAGACCTCGCCAATAATCTACCAATCATAATAATTAGGTTTAAATTTATATATATATATATATATACGATACGATTTTGGATCGAGCTAAGTCTAATTGCAGTTGGAAGGGCATGTCAACGAATTTGCAAACACAAAACCATTAGCTTAAAAATTACATGAATAATCTCTGACACCATTAAGAGAACGATAGATTTTATGCATATCTCTTTTAGTTTCACCTGTAATCATCCTCAATCTAGCCAAGCGCTGCAAAATGCCCTGCTTCCATTAGCAGCCGTCGAAAGGTGTTCATTTCATTAAGTACTCTCGCATCATTTGCCGCGCCCTCAACAGGTGCCTTTTTAAACAACTCAATCAAGGCAACTTTCATTCGCATGCAAGATTCCTGGAACGGACTCACTTTGCCAAGTCCGGTTTGGTTCGGGTTTGAGGAAATTGCGCAAGTGTTTCGTGTGCGATAAATTTTTGTCGATTGCCTAGTTGGTACAGGTCAATAACATTTGCATGGCGAATCAAAGAATTTTGATATCAACTTTTGAGTCATGTTTTTAGTAAAACATACATGATATTTATATCTTCAGACGAATTACAGTGTGATATAAACCGTATGAATAGTTTGAAACATTTTTAATTATGTGTTGCATCATACTTCTTAGTGTGATTCAGAAACGAAAGTAGTGGTGAAAGTAGCATTCGCGCAAAATTATATCATTGAAACACTGGGATTCTACGACGGCTAATGAAAAATTATCCGCACTTTATTTTTGAACACTAGGTGAGCAAAGATGGGGACGACGCCATCTCTATGTGGTCCCTTGTCTTTGCGATATAATTAAGTCCAGAGGCCCATAAGTTTGTGTATTACACTTTCAGCGAACATTGCGATAGATTCCGAATCTTGCTCACAACTGCATCGTCTCCTTTTCGTACCGTTGCCGAGACAAAATAAATAAGAAAAAATTTCAAAAACACATAAGAGCGTTACATTTTGCTCCACTCAATGAGAAGTTTAGACAATAAAAAAGTTTTAAATTGAAGTGTAAAACACAAAAAGACATTTAACGAAGAGACAGTTCAAATCTTTTGGGAGAGAGACGATTGTGACACATATCATATCTTCTCAATCAGGGGTGTGGTGGAGCCGGAACGCACCGTAACGGCGTTCCGGCACTGCTTTCTAATTTTTGAACTCGCCGGCGAACTTTCTAATTTTGAACTCGCCGGCCGAAAAAACAGTGCCGGCATTCCGGCACTGTTTTTTCTTTACGAGAAATAAATAAGGGGGAAAAAATTGTAAGATGCCTCCTTAAAACAACGCGGGTCTAATCCTTACCCTCGAAAATAAAAATATTTAATTCAATAAAAGTAATAAATTGGCAAGTAGTGGCGGGAAGGGATTAAAATCATTAAGAGTGCAGACATTTAATTGTATTTTATGTTTCGATTCTGAAAACTCGTGATATTTTCTATATTATTTATCAATAACATGATTTTGATACTGAATTTACTTACTTGCTTATTACTTAATTTTAGTATAACTTGAAATCAACATAAATACAAAATTATTCTTTAACATTTTCATTATATTCGTGCTTTTTACTACAGTACACATCATGCTAATGTTTGATCAAAAATAAAATAATAACTATAAAGTGTTGACGTTTTATTACTTCACAGTTTCAATACTTAGATCAAATAATCATAGATTTCAAATGTAAAAAAATATTTTATTATGAAGTTATCCCCTATTTCCCCCATCACCGTTGGGCGCAGGAGTCAGGGGGCGCATATTCAGTAAAAACAACAATACAATGTCCATCTATTTTCCAGTATTATTTTGAAAAGACCAAATAAATCGCTGTTTTTACTTTCTCGTATATGAAGTTTACAAAGAGAAAGTATTGTAATCGTCAAAAAATTCGAACTCGAGATTTTGACGAATCTCCACGTTTTAGACCTCCCCGAGTCCGAAAAACACAATTTGGGAATTATGTCTGTGTGTCTGTGAACACGATTACTCGAAAACTATTAGAGCTAGGGGGATGAAATTTGCTATGTGGTCTTTAAACATAATTTGTAGGTTTCTATCAAATTTTGGACAAAATCCGTCAACGGGAAGTCTGTCTGTCTGTATGTCCGAAGTCCTGCGAACACTATAACTCAAAAACCTGAATAGCTAGATGGATAAAATTTGGTACACTGTTTTATCGTCATGAATGTAGGTCCGTATAAAATTTTGGGCCAAATCCGACAACGGGCTGACTGTCTGTATAATAGCATACTTGTTCGACTCCATGCGCATGCGTAAATGCCTGTGCAAAGAAGGGATACTCCGAAAACTTGGCAGTTTGCCAAAAACCAATTCTGGCGGCGAGATTATAAAAGAGAGCAAACATTTAGGGCGTCTCGTTTTACTTGCGTATTGGAAGCAATCTCTGCGCATGCGCAAGCTATTCAGCGAGCAAGCTATTCTCCTGTTTTCTTCTCCGCACGCGGAACTTGCATTGCTAGAGTTTGATAAAAAAAAATAATAAATATTGCGAAGTTTTAATACATACGTATCTTTTTGAATATGATTCTTCACCTCAATATTTTACTATCACTATAATCAACAATTAAAAACCTTCTGATAGTCATTGCATTCTGGGTTACAGTTGGTTCGAACTTTTTATCAACGCAGGGGGAAGGGAAATGACAAATGTTTGAAAAGTATACGAGAAAGTTTAGGGGAGGCCACTCCCGCTGGTTTATATGTGCATCCATATACATTAAATAAATCGGCCGTATATTTGCGTTGCATCTCACTACAGTAGTGATGTGCGCACTAGGTTAGAAAGGTAAGGAAACAAACCCACACCGACCCAGCCTACCCGAAAGGGTGTGAGGCGCTTAGCGGGGCGATCGGGAATAATAATAAAAAAAACTCCCGTCAGAACGAAAGGGACAGCCCTCTAGTCTCTGAAAGATTAGAAAGAGTAACCCGCCTCTTTTCTGCTTCTACCAGAATAAACAAAATGACAAATAGTTTTACTTTGCATTAACACAACTGCTGTGAAAGGCCAGGGCCGCTGTGAGCACTCATATTTTTATCGCACTGGGAAACCCCCGGCAAGGCGGAGAAAGGAGGGTGACATCTCTCAATGTACAAAAATTAACATCATTATGAGAGTGTTGGCTATAGGAATGTCGATGACCACTGTTTTTGCAGCTGCATTTGACTGTCGTAAAACTGATTGACCAGTTTTGCGCTCATCTTCTAAAACAAAAGAAGAAAAAATTTTAGGACCACTAAAAACCATTAAAAGGAAGACAAAAATAATCCTGTAATTTTGACAACCAAAGCCACATCTCTGTAAAGGATAGCTCACACACTGACGTCATTTTTTAGACTTGTGTTTCGGGAGGGGGTTAACCACAGTTACATCGTTGTTTCTTTCGTGGCAAATAATTAAGAAAAATTGGTATTCCTGTTTTCTGTCAGCAGGAGGTTGGATAAAAAATGAAATATTACTTTTTTGTCCATTTTGAAGAAGTTAAATCAAATTACAATTCCGCTACTTTCACACAGTTATCGATAACAAACATGTGGAAATTTGGCTTATTTCTCTCATATTCAGAAGATTTCTTTTTAAAGCAAGGTTTTAATAAAATGCTCGAATTATTTTAGTTTTACGGTAATTACAGATAGGTTTAACTTCAAAAGTAAGCAATGAAAAAATTTTATACTTTGTACATTTCTAAAAGCTACTGCTTTTTTCTGTAAAATTCTCTGAATATAAAAATATCTTGTCGCTCTTTAAGCTTAAAATTTTGCTTTCTCATTTTAATGCTTTAAATTTTTTATTGAATCAGTGAACAATTCTCTTAGATATTAAAAAAAAAATTATGAAATATATGCATTCGGTATTAAACCAAAACATTCCGATGCTGAATGATTTCGCTTATTATCCTTCAGGGATATCCGGAATTCCGGATTTTTTTACATTCTAAAATCCGAATTTGTTAAATACAGATTCGGTAATATATTGGTAATCTTCCTCACATTCTGTTTTAGAGAAAAATATCATTATCATAGATTAATTACATGTGTGATATTATGATCGAATGAAGACAATCTTTGAACATTAAGAGCAGACTGTGAAATATTATTCATTCTAATTAACGAGAATACATGTGATCTTTTTACATCAGAAATTCTTCTTGATATCTCACTGGAAAAGATTTTAGGGACATTTTACTGAATATCTCACCGAAATTCTTTATATTTCATTAATATTATTTGCAATTACGCACCTGCAATGCCTACTAATAAGAAAATAAGTCATAAATAGGTATTAATCTAATGCTTGAAGAAATAAGTAAAAGAAATGCTGTCTACATCAAAATGTCACTAATCACACTAAACTTTCAATTGCTAATAAAAAAAATATTAAAAAAGCAGCAATTTTCAGACGGAATCCTTTAAAAAAAAGAAATTTCTTTTTTTAAATCTGAAGCGGCCAAAAAATGCATGTTACTTTAGGAAATGGTGGAAATTATTTTACAAAGTTTTGCTGTTTCTTTCGCTGATGAAATTATTATAGAATATGTTGTATACATCTGGAAACACGTATAGCTTTATTATTGTAAATTAACGGAAATTATGTAGAATTTTTTTCCTCGGCACAATTTTCCAGATTTCTGAGTCGAGATTGCAATCACCCTTCATCTTTATGCATTTTATAAGCATGTTTCGATTCAGCAAGCAAGTTCTTGGCTGAATTCAAGTGTTTCAGATGAAAGCTCAAATTTTAGGTGAGATGGCAGATAGAGAGAATTGGGCAGATGCATAGCGCAATGAACAGAACAGGTGTAAGGTTTCTAAAACAGTAGTCTATCAAAATTTGAAATTTAAAAGTACTTTGCTGAGGGAACCCTTAAGATCAGGCTACTAATAAAAGATTTTATTCAAAGTTTTCGCACGCAATAATCCCAGCGAACCTGTTGCTCACCAATGGCGACTAGTGACAAATATTTAAAGAAAATAAATCTAGTTACTGTCAAATTTGAGGGAGTTTTTTGTTTTTCGGGCTTTAAGCTAGATTTTCAACTGTCACCAATGAATTTTAACATTTAGAGTTTAACTCGGCCGAATCAGTAAAGTAATTAAACTAAAATTTTCGCATACGTAGGGGCAAAGAGTTTGATGACAGATATGGTACTCTTAGAAAATTCTGATCGTTGACCAGTGGCATAGCGCGGCTAAGTGCGCCCGGATCATAAGTTGATTTTTTCGTCCCTTCCCCCCGTCATCATCAGTAGATTAGCTTGTGGAAACGGCGCTTGGGGCAGGGTATTACTTCGCCCTTTCATCGTGCTTGGCTTTAAAAAGTGACATAAAGCATTATCGGAAATAAAGATATCCGTCCTGCCCTAAGCATCCGGATATAATTGATGCTCTGTCGAGGAAAAACTGCTCCAGCAAGTAACCATGCAGACATGGTGGAGCTGCCTCCTACAGATACAACCGACCCCACCACCACCCAAACACAGGAACTAACAACGCCAAGATCCAACCATTAGCCGTCTTTAAAAGGGGTGTTTTTGACCGCAAAACAATTTTTAAAACTCAATTTTGAAAACGTCCAAAAAATTTAGAACATAAGGCCCGCAAAAAAATTAAGATTAGATAAAGAGTCAGAATTGATTAAAAGTTCACTATTTTTGATATCCAGGCATCTGATCCAAATGCATCCACCACACAGCAACCCACCCAAACTAGCATCTCCAGCCTTGGACTGCCGAATTCCGTCGAAAAATCTTTATTAATTTCAATCTTTAAAATGCAGAGCTAAACTTCAGCAAAATTCTTCCAAAGACTTAGGAAAAATGTCCTGAACAATCAGGCGAAGTCCAAGTTTGGGTTTTGGATGGGCAACCAAGTCCAAAATACCCATTTTATGAAATTCACATGGAAAATATTTCAATCTAATATGTTTGGAATTGGGACAAACAAAGATATAATGGCTTACTCTACCGCAGTCTCGTCCTCAGTCACGAGATATAAAAAGTTATCGATTTGTTAACATGGGCCCATGGCATATCGAGAGTAAGTGTCGCCCGGGAAATCCAATGTACTCCAATCATCATCAGTGGTTTAGCAAACGTCAATTGCACCCGGACCGTGGTATTATTGCTTGGCCACCTCATCATATTTTATTTTAAAAAATGGTATGAACATAATGTTTGGACCCCGCGGTCGACGCCACTCTCTCTGACTTCTCTCAAACTTGAGAAAGAGGAAAGAAACCTGCTTTCAGTTTTCAAAGATGATCTGGAACTCAATCTGTGCAATGAGCTTGTCCATCTCATACAACTGATTGAAACATTGGGATTAAAAATCACCATAAAACTTTGAAAGCGGTTAATAGAAAAAAGACTACAAACAGTTTATCCGAATGTTGGCATTGACGAATTCCTCATTTGAACATTCCTCTCGGTTCTTTGAATTGAAGCAGACGTAACGGAATCTATCAACTTTAATGAAGCAACTGAAGCCTTTTAATGGACAAAAGCGCGAAGTAAGAAATTCTAGCACATATTTAAGACTATCTGAAGAAATTCGATGTAAATTTTTTTACAGTTAATATGCATAGTGTTTTTTTTTATTGAGTTAATTTTATGCAATTTCATAAGTAGTCTAATAGTGTAGTTTCTTTCAAATTTTATAAAGGTTGTATAGCTTAATAGGTCAAAAATAAAATACTGCATATTTAATTGAAATATGTAATAAATCAGCTTTTGATGATGGGGGGAGCATAATTCTGTACTTTGGCCTAGGGCGTAGAATTGAATAAATCCGGCCCTGGCCTTCAAGGTTTCACGTTCAGAATAAATATTTTTTAAATCGATAATATCTTCAGTCAAACAGTTGGTCTTTCAAAATTCTCTGGTTTTGTTTTCTCCCTTTTTTCGAAAGATGAGTAATTATATATATTTTTTTTTTCATCTACAATTTTTTTTTTTTTTTTGACATCTTTCTTCAGTTTTTGCAGACTTTGTTGTAAATCATATAAAGATTGTGTCATTCTGTTTATCAGAATTTCATTAGTTGTCAAAGGTGTCTAAAACTCAAACTTGGCCAATCTGCTTTGCTTCATGGATCAGTAGTAGGAATTTCAGTTTCAGCATACTAATTTTCTACACCAATAACATAAGCAATTCTGTTTGGATGGAAAAGTTTGCTTTTTTTTGCATATTTATTTTTGAAAAATAACTAATGTAATTAATTCGTGCTTTTCGCCTTTTGTCGGTAAATTGCCGATATATGAAAGAAAGACTGGTGGTAGACACGCAATCTGCTGAGACGATAAATTCTGTTACTAATAAAATGTTTTTTCTGGAATTTATTTATTTATTTTTATTCTGAGGTTTATGTGCCTTTTGTATGAAGTAAAGGAAGGACAACATGTTGCAAGTTCGCTCAAGGTGAAAAACTTGTAGCTATGCCACTGGTTCTATTACATTGTGAAGTTTCAATGTGAATTTAATGAAGTTGAAAAGACTTCTTGTCCAATAATCAAAATTCATATTATAGTAAAGTCTATTAATTATAATAACTGTGAACTTTCAGTCCAACTAAGTCCAAAGAATAAAACTTTGTGTTTCCATTCTTTAGAGAACTTTTATTCCAAAGAGAACTGAAAACCATTAGATATAATAACAGTGTTTTGTACATATTTATAAATAAGTATTTTGCTCTCACAAGTAAGAATTTAAGAAATAATTTAACAATGGTAATAATCATGATTTTAATGACTCTTCATGAAATATATAAATGTATAAAAAATTTTAGAAAGCAAACTAACCTAAAAAATTGTTCCTTTAATTTTTTGAAAAACTTCAGTTTTTATCAAATAAAATGCACAACATTGAATACAATCCTTGGCTTCATAATAAAGATGGAGGGGGGGGGGATGTGTAATGTGGTACAAAATTTTTTTTAAAAAAGCAGATTTCCCATGAAATTAGCTCTTTTATTTTTCAAATTTACTATCATTATGATAACAACAACATGGAACCTATCTTAATATCCTAAGATGTTATGTCAAGAAAATGTCAGTGGATTATAAAAGGTTCTACCGAGTTCTAAAAGCTCATCACCCAATTTCTTTTCATTTCCACCATCCAGAAAATCTTCAGCTAGCTCCCTAAATGTCATTGCAAGTCTACGGGAAGTAATGGCTTGCCTTTTTATACCATGCAACCAATTGCACCTGCTGCAACCAGCAAGAATAAACAAAGATCTTGGTGGCAGCTCCACCTGAATCTCAACTAGTGCTTCATTTGAATTTCTCCTATAAACAGAACACATGTCTCTTATAAGATCTTGACTGTCAATAACCTTAGAAGTAATATCAACTGAATGTTTTGAATCTAAATGTAAACAAGTATCAAAAGCAGGCAACTTATGTTCACAAATCGGCTCTTCATTCTGCTTAATGTTCTCTTTTGATATTTTTTGGTCTGTAAATACTTTTCTGCACTCCACAGTGCATTTACAGTTCTCTAAATTTGCAGGTGAGAGTGTGAGAACCGTAGATGATGCGAGGTTAATGGTGACGAGCCTTTCTCCCCAAATCCAAAAATCATCTAAATGGGGATCAATGGCAGATCCTCTATCTGGAGAATAGTCTAAATGGCAGAGTTCAACAGGTTTGAAATCTGATAAATCTTCGTACTGCTGCAATCGCTCTACTATGTTCTTGGTAAAATGTGGAAGTCCTTTGAAGTCCCCTAGTTTTGCTTTCTTTTTCTTAAAGTTCACTTTGGGTCCAAAGTCCTGCAAGAAAAAAACTTTTATAAATCAATTATTTTAAGAACAAGTGTAAAAGAAATAATTTATGTCATTTTCACAAGAACATAAATTTCAGAATTCAATGTCATGCATATCAACCTCAAAAAGATTATTTCTTTGCTTATTTATATTCAGTAATTTTAGAGTAATTATCTACTAACATTCCATTTCAATGATTATGTGCTAATATTAGCATGTAGCTACTTCTGTGACATAAGACTTCTAATTTTTTAGAATTCTGAAATATTATGTAGAAGAAAGGTTTTGAGCATTTTTCATCGCTATTTTTCAAGTGCTAATATATCATTTACAAACAATCTCCAAATCCCTATTTAATTCAAGATACAGATATCTGAGATTACTGATATTGTGGTTTGAATTCAGATGCCATTGATTAAAAACTAATTGGAGTACGTCTTCCACTGATAATAATATCAAATACTGTTTGCTCTGCAAACTCTATAGGAGCAAAACTACAACCATATCTATAAATGGGATATGCTGTAGAGAGGTCAATATATGTACAATGCAAAAATATTGTGAAGATTTTTTTTTTTTTTTTTTTTGAGACGAGAGTTTTGAAAATTTATTGACCAGGTTGATAGACATAAAGAGTTACTGGAACTGACTAAAACTGATTCTCACTTGGCATATGTGAATCTTTAGACAGATTTGGTACTGACAATTAGACAATGGTAAACATTCTTTATATTCTTAGCTATGCAATTAAAGTCGCCAACAACGCACTACATGAGCTTACGTCAGAAAGCTTGATCCAAAGTTGAAATGTCTACACTTTTACCCTCTGTTGTGAATATTTGGATGGATATCTTCATAGATTAACACAACCACCACCAAGATCAACATCAACAAGAACAAAAGATTTCATAAATTAATGATAAAAGCAGAAAAAAATATTTAAATAGTTTTCCATCCGAAGGAAATATAGCTGTTCATTAGTTGAGATATAACAGAAGCAGTATAACTTGAATTATTGTGACAAAATTTGCAGTAGTAGTTGACAATATAATAAACTGAAACCAACCATTTCATAGAAAAAACCTTAGATGATAAAGAGAAAAGAGGCTGTTACTTATCATGACAATGCACTTTTAAAAATCATTTTCTTGAAATCAGGAAAATCTTGCAAACATGTCACTTCTAATGATTCAAAAAGGATTTTATAACAAGCTCCATTATTTTATTGCTAAGATTATACAGAAACGTCCATTTTTCTAAATTTCATGAAAATCTGAGATGGTGAGATTTAAAGTGCGTGATGATTTGACATGAAATTAAAATTCTACTTTCACAATTTCTTTCTATTTATATTAATTAAATAATTTTTCAATCCAACTCTGGTAGCAGCAACACATTAATAGAACATCAAATGCTTTTTCTCCCAGAATAGAAATTACACACATAAAATACATTTCTGACCAAAAATAAGATACTTGGCCTTATAACAATTTTTCACGATAGCTTTCAACTTATTCATCACACCCTGTCAACAGAGAGGGGGCACCACGGGTACGTAGATGAGAAGCCATTGAGTACAAAAGCAGGTTCTTGCTTTCCTAGTGGGTTTACATTAATGGTATGGGGTTGAATTACCTCTACTCCAATGATAGGGCATACCTCCTGTGGCTGGAGTTGGGTTGTAGCAGATAATGGCTCTTACGATTCCACACTCAGTTTCCTAATTGACATAGCAATGGCCATCATTCAGAAACTCAACTTCTAGTTATGCAAGTAACTATATTTTTCTTAAGAATATCGTAAACTCAACAAGTTATATAAACGAACACAGTGAATACTTGTTGGTTTTGTCAATGCAACAAGGAAAAATGATAAATGCATCTTAAGATTTGTAGCCAGCATAATCCTAATAATTTTTACTTATGGAAAAAAAAATAGTATTCTAAAGCAAATGAAATTTAGAATAAAAATAATTTAAAACAAATATTTTAAAACGAAATAAAATTTACTTTTACTGCATAATAAAATCAAAAAGGAAGTCAAACCTGCTTTCTCCTTCCTGACTGTGATGGCATCCAAGGTATTTGATCTATACTAGCAATAAGAGATTTTTCTTCTTCAATGCTAATGAAATCTGGAAGCAATTTTAATCCGCCCAAATATAAAGGACTTCTGCATTTTGTGCTTGCTGTAGTAATTGGCCAACATAGATTACAATAGTGACAGTAGCTGTATTGATCAGATTCCTATAAAGATTAAAATCTTTTAGAAATAAGAATGCTGCACAAAAACATTAATTTTCCTTTAGTATCTTATTGGAAAACAACAACAAAAAACTGTATTGAAAATGAAAATTGCTTCAAATACCAATTAGAGTATAATAGGGCCAAAGAAAAACAAAACTTTCTTTAAATTTGATTCGGCTGACCAAGGAAAAGTTACCACTCGGTGCCAGTAATTCAATGAATTTTTTACATATTTTCTTGGTCAAAGCTTAGCATGCGTCTTGATGTTTCAACTTCAAAAGAGCAGGCAATGAGTGATATACAGAATATTTTTTTTTTTAATAAACTAGTCTGATAGACAAAAATATGTTAAATATATGGTGGTGTGTTAACTGACAAAAGAAAGCTTTTCTGAGACGGTTTTGTTGCTAATAAAAGATTTAGGCTCCACAAATAATAATAATTGGTAGCAGCCAGTGAAGCATCTTCAGGTTTTTCTTGGAACTAACCAAAATAACTTATCTGGCCTTCTAACAAAACCCAGAACACACCATGAGGGGACAAATGCAACATCTAAAAAAAAAACCACATGTAAAAATTAGGGAATATAATTTCAGAATAAAAGAGTAGAAAAAAGAAAAACATAACTTCAATTTTGGTTTCTTTTATTATACAAACATGATAGCAGTTGTGTAGCGAAAGAGGAGTATAAATTCCCCTGGGTGTCAGAGGCAAAAAAGATAAAATGTTCAGTGTGTTTATTTTATTTTTTTAAAGCCAAACATGATGAGGGAAGGGATAAAAAATGCCCAGACACCATTATTCTTGTTATGGAACAGTCAGATTCTTTATAGCTTCTCAATCAGGAATTAAAATTCCCATTGTAAAAGGTAAACAACTAAACATGCTTCTCTCCTTTAACTGTTTTCAAAATAATTCCACACAGCTTTTGAATTTCATTCCATATCTAAAAACTAGAATAAAAATTATTATGCCTTAACAGTAGAACTTCTACCGAGTTTCTTTAGATATAAATATTACATTACACATTTTTGAAATATTCACTTCTCAGATCTGTCTGGTTTAAGTTAGACTGGTAAGTTTTTAAGAGGGGAATAATTTCATACTATAAATCTGAAATTAACTTACTATATTTGTACCTATAAATAATTAATCAAAGCAAAGTTTTATGAGTAATTTTTATTAATTCACAAAAAAATAAATTTGTGAGTGAAAGAACATTGGAATTTTGAAAATCATATGGGTAAATTAATGTTCTTACCACATTTTCTTCCACTGATTTATCTTTTTCACAAAGTAAACATGCTCTTATACGGGGAGTATAGGGAACGTCTGGATGATCGCCAATGGTTATCGCCAAGTAGTAAACAAAGCGAGCGATAGCTCGCGGGAGTGGGATACTCTGTCGATTCTTCTCTTCGACTCTTATGCCTGTGGATCTCTTAGGTGTTAACCGGTTTTTTGCTTCCGCCTTAGCAAGTAGTTCTCAACTGTTATGCGGTTCTTTGCCTCCGCTGTAGTAAATAGTCCCAACAACTGTTATGCGGTTCTTTGCCTCCGCTGTAGTAAATAGTCCCAATTAATTAAGTAATTATTTAAAGTAATCTTCATAAATTTGAATAAAAACATTAAGAAATATTCATTTCTCTGAAAAACATTTACTTTTTAATTTAGTTTTTCATGTATTTCGCAATTCTAAATAAATTAAATATTAATGTTAATTTTTAATTATATAATTGAAAATTGATATTTTTAACATAGTAATTTACTGCTAAAGAATTTTATTAAATAATATTTCTCTTATCAATTTTTAAAAGAAAAGAAAACGTTACTTTTTAAATTTTGTATCTTATTTTTTTCCCCCCTGTATTGTTTGCAAAAATATCTTATAGCAATTTTTTTGTTTGTTTGTTTCTTTCTTTTCAACTTAGAAAGAAATTTCGATTGAAATATGACGTCACTGTATCCGAAGAATTTGAAAGTTTCAGAAATTATAATATGTACAAAATATTGCATAAAATGACACAAGAAATTTATTATTTAGAATTGGATCTTTTTTTTTCAGTTATGCCTATATTGATTTCAGATAACATTTTTTTTTTTTTTTTCGTCTCTCTTTTTAGAAGTTGGGGATAATAAAATGCTTGTAAAAAATTAGGGGGAAAATTAAACATTTGTTAATATTAGAAGAAACAGTCTTGCATTATTTTTCTATTCTGAAGATGCATTTTCATGAAAAATAGAAGGTCTATATATATAGCATTGTTACAGAATCGTCTACAAATAGCGATTTGACAGAATTTTTTTCGGCCCGGAATTGGGAGTCAACAACACACATGCATATTTTCTTTAAATCAATATATAATAAGTGACGTTATTTGTTATTGAAATTTAAAATAGGAAAAGTTTGTTAAGTGTTTCTCTAAGATATTATTCTTAACAAGCATAAGTTTCTTAAACAAAGAAATTGAACAAATTCCATTCCATGTTGGTGTGGTGTGAAAGTTCCAAAGCAAGACCAAAAATAAATCTTGGTTCTTGCTTTAAAAAATACGGATATTTTATAGGTGTTTTTAAAAACTATCTTTACTGCTGCTTAATCAAAGGAGAGAAAATATTCTCCTAAAAAAAAAATTCTAATGGAACAGTGCCGCTTCGATTCGGCGCAACCCGATTCAAAGTAATTCCTTATAAAGCTGACAATTAGACGTAAAAATACGGCATAAATAGACATAGATAATACATCTAAACAGAAACAAATTCATTTATTTTCAAGTTGAAATTAAGAAAAAAAAAATCGTCTTGTGAAATTAAAGGAACTTTTTTAGTTTCTTAATGCATCTGAAATGGGCTTTCTGAAGGAGCCTTTTGCAATAAAAATTGAAAGTAACAAGCTAATGAACATTGATAAATTCTACTAAAATGTTCCAGAAAACTAATTAGTTAATAGTGAACTGGTGATTCCAAAATTCAACTGTCCAAGAATTCACAAGAAAGAAGGTCTTGAAAGTTTCTCCAATGATAGACAATGATTATGTATAACTAAATTTCCTAAAAATCTGGCACATGAGTAAAAAGCCTTCATGTTCAATACCTCATGGAATAAAAAATTTCTATACCTAATTTTTGGTAATATATGGTCAACTTACAACAGAAAGCCATCTTAACTGAACTAATTTTGAAATTGAAGCTTAGTTTTAGTCTTTAAAATTGAAAATCACGACTATCAAACTCTAAAGTACATTTATTTATTTTTTAAGTAGAGAAGAAAATGATTGAATTTCAGCTCAAAATATAGCAAGTTTTTGCATCGAATTATATCGTCAATGAATGACTTGATTTTACCTCATTCATTTTAAAATATGATAAATCGTTGAACATACGATATAAGGGTATGAAAGGTTAAGAGGTTAATCTGTGAACTCATTATATATACATGCTAATTTTTAAAAATTTTGTTTAGGAAATATATAATTAGTTCAATTTTTTATTGAAGCACTTTTTTTTCCAAAATGGAATGTACTTGTTTTTCATAATAAAATTGCTCTTTATAACATCTAAATCTAATCGTAAAATCCGTTTACAAATTAAATTTTATTATGTAATTCGTAATATAGTATACTGTGCAGTGAAAAATTTATTTTCAATTATTAAATTAGAAAGATAAAAAAGTTTAGCAAACTCAATAATTTATTCCTACTTAAAATAATGTTGTACTTGTAGAGTTTAAAATAAAACACACAAAAGCCTCCCCCCCCCCTTTTTTTTGAAAAAATCTTAATATCAAATAAAATTCATTGTGGGTATGTATGATCCACATTTCCTAAACCACTGGAAATGTTGGTGTGGTGTGGAAGTTCAGGGAATTTCCAAAAATAAACCTTGGGTACAGCTTTAAAAAATACGAATATTTTTTGTGTTTTTTAAAACGATCTTTCCTGTTGCTTACTGAAAGGAGAGAAATATTCTACTATAAAATAAATTATTGGAACAGTGTCGCTTCTATTTGGCGCAACCCGTTTCAAAGCAATTCCATATAAGGGTGAAAATGAGATGCAGAAATAGACGAAGGTAATAAATCTAAACAAAAACAAACTCACATGGTTTAAACTTAAAATTAAGAAAAATTTTTAAAAAAATGTCTTGTGAAATTAAAGGAACTTTTTTAGAATTTCTTAATGCATCTGAAATGGGCTTTCTGAAAGAGCCTTTTGCAATAAAAATTGAAAGTAATAAACTAATCAACAATGAGAAATTCTTCTACAAAGTTCCAGAAAACTAATTACGCTGCATGATGAATTGGTAATTCTAGTGGGACTCCAAAATTCTAAAAATTTGTAACAAAGGTCGTGAAAGTTTCTAGAATTATAGATGATAACTATATATAGCTAAATTTTTTTTTCTCCTGAGAATCCGGCACATGAGTGAAAAACCTTCATGTTCTCCATCAGGCACTAATCAGAATATTTCAATACCTCATGGACTAAAAAATTACTTCACCTAATTTCCGGTAAGATTTAGTCAACTTGCAGCAGAAAATCATTTCAACTGAATTAACTTGGAAATGACGTTTAGTTTTAGTCTTTAATGTTGAAATAAAAACTGTCAAATTCCAAAGTATATTTATTTAAGTACAGAAGAAAGTGATTGAATTTCAGCTCATAAGATAGCATATATGATCTAAGAGTATGAAAGGTTAAGGGGTTAATTTATGAACTCATAAATACATGCTAATTTGCTTAAATTTAGTTTAGGAAATAAACAATCAGTTAAATTTTTTTATTTATACGCTTTTTTTTTCTTTCAAAATGACATGTTCTTTATAATAAACTTTCTCCTTAGAATCTCTAAATCTAATCGTAAAATACGTTTACAACTTGAATTTTGCAAAGTAATTAATAATATAGTATATCGTTCAGCGAAAAATTTAATTTCAATTATTAACCTAGAAGGGTAAAAACAAAAGAGTTCAATCAGATATTTAAAAAAATAGGATATTTATGCAAAATATAATTGTAGAGAAATTGCTTTTATTTATGTTGGCAATTTCTGGGGATATGTGCATACACTGCACATTTCAAAACTTTAGGCTTGAAATATTTCATATTTTTCTGATTTAGAATTCGGATACTCTTTTAAAAAGAAAATAACTCACACTAATGACCCATAATGATATTTCCAACTTAAATACTTAATAAAGAAGTTTTCGTAATTAAAAAGCTATTTATAATTATGAGAAAAATTTAAACAATACTATCTGAACGTTTTAGGTATAATTCAAGATGCAGAATTTAATGCAACATATATAAACGTTTCATACATCGAAACCTTTTCAGAGAGCGTGAGTACTTTTCTCCTTATTTTCGATTTCATGCAGCAACTTTCCGTCTCGTATTTGTCATAGCAATAAAGAAAATATTCGTCCGTGCTTAAAAATTTGTATCGGTACACGGGAACTCGAATATATGTCGAACATTTATTTAAGAAAAAGCCATGTTTTTTCGGGGTTTAAAATAGAAATACTTTGGCAAGAAAAACTGATT